>CM042849.1:2446546-2584542 GCA_023653725.1 Bungarus multicinctus
GTTGGTCGTTTGCTTTCAGACGTCTCATTACCCAACTAGGTTATATCATCAGTGCTACAAGAGCAGTACAAGCAGTAATCAATAGCAACCTTAGCACTGATGATGTTACCTAGTTGGGTAATGCAACATCCATGCAAAAAAACAACCCAAGTTCATAGACCACCAAGGACCCCTTAATCCTCCTCCTCCTCCTCCCCTTCGTGTCTACTCTGCAACCTCCCCTCTTTTAGCACTGACGTTGTAACCTAATTTGGTGATGAAATGTCTGCAAGAAAACAATCAAGTTCAGAGACTACCAAGGACTCCCTAGTTCTCCTTTTCCTTGACCAAGATAGTTGTTGTAAAATGGGGCAAAATTCACTTAACAAATATCTCATTTAAGCAACAGAAATTTTGCACTCAATTGTAGTTGTAAGTTAAGGATCACCTGTATAGCCATATATCTAAAGGTGAAGAATTTCATAGAACCCCCGGAAACCATCCTGTGGATAATTAGCACAATCGGTCCCAAAGGAAGTGGCCTTTGGTTATGGAAGGCCAAACGTTTTGATAAAAGGAACAGCAGCAGGATAGAAATAGAAAGGAGACCATCAGGCGACCCCCATTCTGCACCAGGAAGGAAACAATTTCTGAGACAGGGACATCAAAGGGAAGGTGAAAACTTCTGCATCTCCTGAAAGCCAGGTTTTATTTTTTTTTATTTATTTTGATTTGTCAATTGCTTACAATATAATAGGTATAAGTATATACATAGTTATGAATACATGAAATGGGTACATATAAGAAAAATATAAAAGAAACAATAGGACAGGGACGGTAGGCACGTTGGTGCGCTTATGCATGCCCCCTACAGACCTCTTAGGAAAGGGGTGAGGTCAAGAGGAGACAGTCTAAGGTTAAAGTTTTTGGGGTTTGGGGAAGAAACCACAGAGTCAGGTAGAGTATTCCAGACATTGACCTGTTGAAAGAAATATCCTTCTGGGTTCAGTTCCAAGTAGGGAAAAAGACACTGGAAACATGGAGGCTGCTTGGCCTGAAGCTCCAGAGAAGAATGATCACAGGCTTCAAGGTGAGAAGAGAAGGGAAGAAAAAGGGCTGAGGTGCTGAGAGTGCTGGGTTTTATACCCTCTGTTGGGATTTGAATTGGAGCTTGTATTCTAATTGGTTGTCAGACTCCCAGGGGCAACTCTGTAGGCTGTCCTGAGTTCCAGGCTTGGTCTAGCCTTGCTGGGTGATTATGCCCTTAAAAGGGCTTTTGGTAATTGCTATAGCTTTTACCTGGAGTTCCTTCTTATGTAAAGTATTCTGGCCCAGGCCTTAATGGCCCACCCATTAACAAAGGTGGGGGTGAGATTCTGCTTCTGAGGTGGCTTTCTGCTTCTTGAGTGACTATTCTTTTTAGGAGAAATATTCTGCCTTTTTAATATTTCCTAGGCTCTTTCAATTTTTCTAGGAGAGGGGTGGATGCTAACTTCCTAAAGACCACTCTGTTGCTGAAGTTGTATTTCCTGCAATCAAGTTTGGTGCGGTTAACTTTGAGTTTGTGTCTACTGTGTGCTCTTGTGTTGTTATGGTTGAAGCTGAAGTATTCATTGACAGGTAGGACATTGCAATGTATGATTTTATATACTATATTTAGATCGGACCGAAGGCGGCGTAGTTCAAGGTTTTCTAGGTCTAGAATTTCGAGTCTGGTGGCATAAGGTATTCTGCAACGAGTAGAGGAGTGGAGAACTCTTCTTGTGAAATATTTCTGGACTTTCTCAACTGTGTTAATATCAGATACGTAATGTGGGTTCCAGACTGATGAGCTGTATTCGAGTATTGGTCTAGCAAATGTTTTGTATGCTCTAGTTAGTAGTGTAACATTACCAGAGAAAAAGCTACGTAGGATTAAGTTAACAACTCTTAATGCCTTTTTGGCTATGTAGTTACAGCGGGCTCTAGCACTTAGATCATTTGAGATGAGTACTCTAAGATCCTTGACAGAGTTTGGATCATCAACAAGGTCTTGACTATTCAGTTTGTATTTTATTTTCTGACTTTTTTTGCCAATATGTAGGACAGAGCATTTATTTGTTGAGATTTGAAGTTGCCATTTGATTGACCATTCTGATACATAGTCAAGGCCTTTTTGAAGGGTAGCTGTATTGTCTGTGGTGTTGAATAGCTTTACATCATCAGCGAAGAGAACACAGTTGCTCTGAATATGATCACAGAGGTTATTTATGTAGAGTATGAAGAGAGTTGGTCCTAGAACACTTCCTTGGGGGACACGACTGTTGACAGGTACAGAATTATATATAATATATATATAAAAGCGAAATGCCCCTCATGCATCATCACAAAATCTCCAGAACCGTAAAGCCTACAAACCTGAAATTTGGCTCCTATGTTCCTCTTGGCTTCTAGGTGCTCACTAATAAAAGATTCTTCGAAATGACTATCAGAGCATTTAGAGTATTTCCTATATTATTATTATTATTCTTAACACAATCTGATGCCCACTCACATAGGAGGACACATGCTGGACCTGATTTTTGTCTCTGGGCAGTGGTTGAATGACTGTAATTGGGGGGATTTAGTTATTACACCCTTGTCATGGACAGATCATTCCCTCCTTAGGCTGGATTTCTGTTCCGCTACCCCCCACCGCAGGGAGGCGGAGCCACTTAGATGGTTCCGCCCCAGGCGCCTAATGGACCCGGATCGGTTCCAGAGGGAGCTTGGGCCATTTCCTGAATATCTGGCTCTCAGCTCGCCTGGAGACCTGGTGGCCACCTGGGATGGGTTGGCCGCCGGGGCCCTAGAGCGAGTTGTGCCTCTGCGACCTCTGACCCGGCACAGATCCCATTTGGCTCCGTGGTATACGGAGGAGCTACGGGAGATGAAGTGCCGGAAAAGACGTCTAGAGGGCATTTGGAGGGCGAGCCGTTCTGAGTCTGACCGAACACAGGTGAGATCTCATATTAAGACTTACCTTGTGGCGATAGGGACGGCGAAATCTTCGTATTTCTCCGCCCTTATTGCATCAGCAGAAAATCGGCCTGCCGCCCTGTTTAGAGTGACCCGCTCTCTACTTGAACCGAGAGCGCGGGATGACCTCTTGCAGGGTAGGGCGGAGGAGTTTTCCCGATTTCTGCATGATAAAATCGCTCAGATTCGGGAGGGGCTCGACTCCAATTGGGTGGTCCCGGGGGAGGTGTCCGGGGCAGGTCTTGGGAGTGTTATCTGGGGGGAGTTCGATCCTGTGACCGCCGAGGGTGTGGACAGGTTGCTGGGGGGTCTGAATGCCACCACCTGTTTATTGGACCCGTGCCCTTCCTGGCTGGTTTCGGCCGCCAGGGAGACGACACGAGGCTGGCTCCAGGGGATTGTCAACGCCTCCTTGAGAGAGGGGGTGCTCCCTACCGCCTTGAAGGCGGCGGTGGTGCGCCCCCTCCTCAAGAAGCCTTCCCTGGACCCAGCTATTTTAAACAACTATCGTCCAGTCTCCAACCTTCCCTTCGTGGCGAAGGTTGTTGAGAGTGTGGTGGCATGTCAGCTCCCCCGGTACCTGGAGGAAGCTACTTACCTCGATCCGTTCCAATCGGGCTTCAGGCCTGGACATAGCACTGAGACGGCATTGGTCGCGTTGGTCGATGATCTCTGGAGGGCTCGTGACAGAGGGTTCTCCTCTGTCCTGGTCCTATTAGATCTCTCGGCGGCTTTTGATACTATCGACCATAGTATCTTATTGCGACGGTTGGGGGGGTTGGGGATTGGGGGAACCGTCCTTCGATGGTTCTCCTCCTTCCTCTCTGACCGTTCGCAATTCGTGTTGGCGGGGGGGGAGAGGTCCACCTCTAGGCCCCTGGTTTGTGGGGTGCCTCAGGGGTCGGTCCTTTCTCCCCTCCTGTTCAACATTTACATGAAGCCGCTGGGCGAGATCATCCGTGGTCTTGGAGTGAGGTGTCATCTGTATGCAGATGACACCCAGCTGTACATCTCCACTCCGGACCACCCCAACAATGCTGTGGGGGCTATGTCTAGGTGCCTGGAGGCCGTGCGGGACTGGATGGGCGGGAACAGGCTTCGGCTCAACCCATCCAAGACCGAGTGGCTGTGGTTTCCGGCGCCCCGATATAGCCAGCTGACACCTTCGCTGGCTATTGGGGGGGAAGCTTTGCCCCCCACAGAGAGGGCTCGCAACCTGGGAGTCCTCCTGGATGTACGGCTGTCGCTTGAACATCACATTGCGGCCGTCTCCAGGGGGGCGTTTCATCAGATCCGTCGGATCTACCAGTTGCGGCCCTTCCTGGATCGGGACGCCTTGCGCACGGTCACTCAGGCCCTTGTCACCTCTCGCCTGGACTATTGTAATGCCCTCTACATGGGGCTCCCTGCGGGGAGCATCCGGAGACTCCAGTTGGTGCAAAATGCAGCCGCGCGGGTGATCATGGGGGCGTCACGTAGCGCCCATGTGACGCCTCTCCTGCGCGAGCTGCATTGGTTGCCGGTGGCTCTCCGGGTTCGCTTTAAGGTTCTAGTTTTGACCTTTAGGGCGACCCATGGCATGGGACCAGGTTACCTTCAGGACCGCATTCTGCCAACGTTCTCCAACAGGCCGGTGCGTTCCCACAGGGAGGGTCTGCTCCGGGTGCCGTCGGCCGCTATGTGTCGTCTGGCGGCGCCAAGGAGTAGGGCCTTCTCTGTGGGTGCCCCCGCCCTCTGGAATACTCTGCCACCGGAACTTCGTACCGGCACGGACCTGAGGGCCTTCAGGCGCGCGTTAAAGACCTGGCTCTTTGAGCAGGCCGGCCTGGGCTGAGATGATGATTTTAAATTTGATCTCCATTTTTAATTTTAAATTGGGTTTTAAGGGTGGGGGGGGGGTTTTCCTAATTTTAGTATGCAGCTGATTTAAATTTAATTACTTTTTAACTTTTGTATTTTCTGTGGGGTTTTTAGATGAGCTGTTCACCGCCCTGAGTCCCTTGGGAGAAGGGCGGTATATAAATGCAATAAATAAATAAATAAATAAATAAATAAATGCTAAGGAGTTCTACTCCCCCTCTCCACCCGAAAGGAAATCTCTTCCAAATGCAAAACACAAGCAGAGGAGTGGAGTTTCAGTTTCACAGCAGCACCAAGCAGCTTTAGTACAGATCACTTGAGCTAAGCCACGCCCAGGCTCCTTGCTGCCGTCTTACTCACATAGCAAATACTCTTTCAGTTTCCAAACAGCCCTCAACTCTCTTACATACCAACAGGACGCTAGCCAGATGAATACAAATGGATGCTGGTAGGCAGAGGCATAATTACCACCAGCCCCTTATTTTCCTCCTCAAAAACTGAGCCCGACCACATAGTTTTGTAGCGAAGCACAGGGATCGGGCTAGTAAATAAATAAAATAAGTAATCTTCTTTGAATGCAGAAGTAAAATTGCACTTTTGAGCCCTTGTTCAGCCGTCCTTGTGGGCTGCCCATCCATTTTGCAGATTCAGCCCTAAACTGTTAATAAATAAGGGTGTTTTTTTTTTTCCTTCTGAGTTGCTTTCTCTCACAGCTCTGTTCTCGTGACATCTGGTGACAAAACACATGTTTTGGTGATCTTCATCCAAGTTCTAGACACAGAACTTATTTGATAAAGCCAGCGGATTGATGGAAGGCACTGTTAGCAGGAGAGAGCGTTTAGCCAAGTTCCCAAGGCTGTCTTGTTGCAAATCTGATTAGCAAAATTAGACAGCAAGGTTGTGGATTCAGGGCTTGAACCTGCATAACAGATATGCAGTTCACAAAGAAAGCTTATCAACCAGAGTTTGGTTGTGCAATTGCATACCCGCATTCAAACACTGTTATTTATTTTATTTATTAGATCCCCAATTTTTTCCTTCATTATCCAAAAAATCAGAAAATTATCAGAAAATCCTTCCAAACTTCCAAGAGTCTCCTATAATTGGCTCAAAGCCATCCACCCAGCTTTGGTGTTTAAGGCGAGACTAGAACTCACCATCTCCAGGTGATTGGCCCAAAGTTACCTAGCCAGCTTTCATGCCTAAGGGAGGACTAGAACTCATAGTCACCTGGTGATTGGACAAGAGTCACCCAGCCGGTTTCATACCTAAGGCAGGACTAGAATTCCCAATCTCCTGGTGATTGGCCAAGAGTCACCCAGCTCGCTTTCATGGTTAAAGATGGACTAGAACTCCCAATCTCCTGGTGATTGGCACAAAATCACCCAGCCAGCTTTCATGACTAAAGTGGGATTAGAACTCCCAGTCTCCTGGTGATTGGCCCAAAATCTGCATATATGTATATGTAAGTATGTGTGTCAGTGTATATGTGTGTATGTAGTTTGTATGGCTTTGATGGCCTTCGTGTAATTTAATTGTTTAATTTTCATTTGCTCATTTTTATAACAGTTGGAGCAGCATTATTTCCCTGATGTTGACTGCGTTATAAATAAATCTTCTGTTTATTTATATACATAGCCAAAAAAAACCCCCATCAAATTTGTATACAAAGGGTTCACAAGTATGAGACCGCATGATGTTTTGTTCTGTGTTATATAAATATTATGATAGCCTAAACAGCACATTCAGGAAAACATCGTATCAGATACAAGTTATGTATTTGCTCAACAGGCCAAATTTCTCTTGTTAAACCATGGCACGTTTTCGGCATGTATAACTTGCTGTATTGTGTGAACCCAGATTCTATGTTACCTTAAGAGAAAACACAACGTCTTTGATTCGTCTCTACAAGACTAGCACAGCCATATTGGTTTGTACTTGTGTGGATTAGGCTGGGAGGTTAAATTCACCATCTAGAACTCACCATCTCCTGGTGATTGGGCCAAAGTCACTCAACTGACTTTCATTGCTATGGCAAGACTAGAACTCACCGTCTCCTGGTGATTGGCCCCAAGTCATCCAGTCAACTTTCATGTCTAAGGTGGGACTAGAACTCACCGTCTCCTGGTGATTGGCCCAAAGTCACCCAGATGGCTTTCATGCCTAAGGCGGGACTAGAACTCACCGTCTCCTGGTGATTGGCCCAAAGTCACCCAGCTGGCTTTCATGCCTAAGGCGGGACTAGAACTCCCAGTCTCCTGGGGATTGGCCCAAAGTCACCCAGCTAGCTTTCATGCCTAAGGCGGGACTAGAATTCACCGTCTCCTGGTGATTGGCTCAGAGTCACCCAGCTGGCTTTCATGCCTAAGGCGGGACTAGAACTCCCAGTCTCCTGGGGATTGGCCCAAAGTCACCAAGCTGGCTTTCATGCCTAAAATGGGACTAGAACTCACCGTCGCCTGGTGATTGGCCCAAAATCAGCCACCTGGCTTTCATGTCTAACGCAGAACTAGAACTCACCATCTCCTGCTTTCTAGTTGGATGACTTCACCACCAAACCAAACAGGTTATTTATTCCCCAAGCAATTGTCTTAACCATAAATCGTAGCAATATTCCACTGTGGATTATTTGGCTGTTCAAGAAGTGGCTGCCAATACTTGTTGCCGGTTTATTCTGCTTCATGCTGCAATTAAGCTGGGATTTGTTTTTAATTTTCAGTGGGATTATCACCACAGCAAACACTCACAAGCCACATTCATTCAGGTCTCTCTTTTTTTGCAGCCACTGAGTTCAGGGAGTCCTCGACTTACAACAGTTCATTTAGTGACCGTTCGAAGTTACTACAGCGCTAAGAAAGGTGACTTAGGACCTTTTTTCACACTTATGACTACTGTAGCATCTCCATGGTCCCGTGACCTAAATTCAGACACTTGGCAACTGGCATGTACTTATGACGGTTGCAGAGTCCCGGGGTCCTTCTGAGAAATAAAGAGTCCCGGTGACCTTCTGAGAAATAAAGTCAATGGGGGAAGCCAGATTCATTTAATAACCGTGTGACTAATTTAACACCTGCAGTGATTCACTTAGCAACGGTGTATTGTTGGAAGAAAAATCCAGTCAGTTTCCAAGCCAGGAGGAAGGAAAAACCTGGAAATAAAATGGAGGCCGCATGGAAAGAAGGTCTCCGTTTATTGATGAGCTGAATCGACAATAGCATGTAGTTCTGGGGAAGCTGACAAAATGGCTGAATGAGTGAATGGATCTTTATAGGTTGCTATGACTTTGAGGTTTGAACTGTTCTGGGCGTTGAGCCATGAAGGGGGCTTTTGTGTCTCTTGCTATTTCAGTGGTGGTGGGTTAATCCTATTATGTCCTAAAAGGCCACGTCCTGTCTTTAATCCCCTCACCCGGAGCTGAAAGTGACTAGTTTGGCCTGGATTTCTTAATAGGCACAAAATATCCATCTCTAAAGTCTTCAGGCATCTGCTGGCAGCTGTTTTACTACATGGGAAACTGGGGGCTGCTTCCTGCCTTTAAGAACCTGTTTCTCCATTTCTCCTTTGGGGAAATATAATATGCTGCCTTTTTAAATATTCCCCAAAATATTTCATTCTCTGGGGAGGAGGTGGGAGGCACATAATTACTCCTTACAGCATGAAAAGCCGTAAAATGGGGCAAATTTCACTTAACAAACGTTTCACTTAGCAACTAAAATTTGAGGCTCCGTTGTGGTTGGTCCTAAGTTGAGGACTCGCTGTACTGGGCTCCTGCTATCATATCCCAACTAGTCCTTCTTTTCTGTAGACTAGCCATATACACTTCCTGCAACCATCTTTCAAAGTTTTTTTTTTTAATCTCCAATCATCTTTGTTGTTTTAGTTTAACCAGGTTAAAATATTTGCATTCTGGCTTCTCCTCTCTTCCCAACACTGTTAAGCCCATTGTATGAACCGAGCTAGAATATTTCCCATCCACAGGCAGAATATGGAGTTCCGTTTAAATCTGATTATTTTTATTTTATTTATTTTTCCCCCTAAAGTGAAATGTCTCATTCTTGGCAAGGCACCCCCTTCCACAAGCCACAAACTGCATCGACGGAGGAGATAGAATAGAATAGAATAGAATAGAATAGAATAGAATAGAATAGAATAGAATAGAATAGAATAGAATAGAATAGAATAGAATACTTTATTGGCCAAGTGTGATTGGACACACAAGGAATTTGTCTTTGATGCAAATGCTCTCAGTGTCCATAAAAGAAAAAATACATTCGTCAAGAGTCAAGAATCATCAAGTCCAGCACTTAATTATAATCATTGGATGGAATGGAATGGAATGGAATGGAATGGAATGGAATAGAATAGAATAGAATAGAATAGAATAGAATAGAATAGAATAGAATAGAATAGAATAGAATAGAATAGAATAGAATTCTTTATTGGCCAAGTGTGATTGCACACACAAGGAATTTGTCTTTGGTGCAAATGCTCTCAGTATACATAAAAGAAAAGATACATTCATCAAGAATCATCAGGTACAACATTTAATGATAGTCATAGGGTACAATCAACAATCAAATCATACTAGGAAACAGTCAATATAAATAGTAAGGATACAAGGGACAAAGTTACAGTCCTACAATCAAAGTGGGAGGGGATGGGTGATAGGAGTGAGGAGAAGATTAGCAGTAATAGTAGTGCAGACTTTGTAATAGTTGAACAGTGTTGAGGGAATTATTGGTTTAGCAGAGTGATGGCTTTCGGGGGGAAAATGTCCTTGTGTCTAGTTGTTCTGGTGTGCAGTGCTCTATAGCATTATTTTGAGGGAAGGAGTTGAAACATTTTATGTCCGGGATGTGAGAGGTCTGTAGATATTTTCACAACCCTCTTTTGAACTCCTGCAGTATACAGGTCCTCGATTGGAGGCAGGTGGGTGGTAATTGTTTTTTCTGCAGTCCTAATTATCCTCTGAAGTCTGTGTCTGTCCTGTTGGGTTGCAGAACCAAACCAGACAGTTATAGAGGTGCAGATGACAGACTCCATCCTTCCTCTGTAGAACTGGATCAGCAGCTCCTTGGGCAGTTTGAGCTGTCTGAGTTGGCGCAGAAAGAACATTCTTTCTTGTGCTTTTTTGATGACGTCTTTGATGTTAGGTGTCCATTTTAGGTCATGTGATATAGTAGAGCCTAGAAATTTGAAGGTCTCTACTCTTGATATTGTGTTGTCTAGTATTGTCAGAGGTGGTAGTATGGGAGGGTTTCTTCTAAAGTCTACCACCATTTCTACGGTTTTGCATGTATATAGTTCCAGATTGTTCCGGTTACACCACGAGGCAAGTTGTATAACCTCCTGTTTGTATGCGGATTCATTGTTGTCTCGAATGAGACCAATGACTGTTGTGTCATCAGCAAACTTCAGTATTTTAACAGATGGATCGTTTGAGATGCAGTCACTGGTATATAGGGAGAAGAGAAGTGGAGAAAGCACACATAGCACACAGAGATGTGAAATTACAATTTGTTCCAGAAAATGTGAGCGAATTCCAGGTGTTGCCAAGTTGTCCTGAAAAAAGGAGGTCAGATGTAAATCGAGCAGCCCCGGAGAAGATTCGAAAATCCAGAGAATTCAGTGGACAAAAGTCACATCCTGGATTGCCTGCTCTGGATCGCCCTCGACTTAGCCCCAACTTTCTGTGGGGAGGTGAGAACATTTGTTAAGTGAAGTCTTCCCTCCTCCATTTTATGACCTTTCTTCCCACAGTGCTTAAGCGAATCGAATCGCTGCAATTGATAAGTTAGGAACACGATATTTCCATAGCAAGGAAGATAAAAGCAAGGAATGGTTGACTTGATTGCTTTATTTCAAGAGGAAAATATGTTCTTATTTGGATATCTCTTCTGGGATTTGTGCTTGTGAAGGGGAAAAAAAAAATGAAACTTTGATCTTGGTTTTCTTGATTAGGAAGATTTGGTGTTACGGAAATGGCTAGTTATATATTAATGCGTAAAAGCAAAAAGTTGACGCTGCAGTGTGTGTATCTTGTACTGGGTTAAGAAGAGTTGGAAATCAATGCCCCCTTTTCTTTCTTTTTCTCTTCCCCCTTGTATTCCACGCCCCCTTTTCCCTTTCCCTTCCTTAATTTCTTTTCGTTCTTGTTTTGTATTTTATATTTATCTATATAAAAGTGAAATACCCCTCACGCGTCATCACAAAATCTCCAGAATCGTAAAGGCTACAAACTTGAAATTTGGCACTTACGTTCCTCTTGGCTTCTAGGGGCTCACTAAGAAAGGATTTTTTGAAATGACCATCAGAACGTTTAGAGTATTTCCTATATTATTATTATTATTATTATTATTATTATTATTATTATTATTATTATTATTATTATTATTATTATTATTATTATTCTCTGATGCTGAATTCTACTCCCCCTCCCCACCTGAACAGAAATCTCTTCCAAAGGCAAAACACAAGCAGAGGAGAGGAGTTTCAGTTTCACAGTAGCACCAAGCAGCTTTAGTACAGAACAGTTGAGCTAAGCTACGCCCAGGCTCCTTGCTGTCTCCTTCTTGCTCACACAGCAAATACTGTTTCAGTTTCCAAACAGCCCTCCACTCTCTCACACACTGATAGGACAAATGAATACCCATGGATGCTGGTAGGCAGAGGCAGAATGCTTTTCCCCTTATTTTCCTCTCTAAAAACTAAGGGCTTCTCTGTTGACGTTGCTTGTCCAGAAGTTTGCAACAGGGGAATCATACGATGCTGTGATGGTCGTAAGTATGAACCGGTTGTCAAAGCATCTGAATTTTGATCACGCCAGTCTGAGGATGCTGCAAAGGTTGCAAATGGTGAAAAACGGTCGTAAGGGGCTTTTTCCAGTGCTGCCGTAACTTTGAACGGTCGTTAAACGAATTGTTGTAAGTCGAGGACAGCCTGAACTTTAAGCACAGCGGAGAAGGCAAATTTAAGGCCATCTGATCACTGAAACGTTAACCGGAAGAAGCACCATTGTTGCTCCCTGTAATAAAAATATGCGTTTTTGTCCTTTAGAGTGATGGATTGTCTCTCTTCGCCAATGCTGAGAGTGGTTTTTTCCCTCTATCCTTAAGTCTTATGCCTTAACACACACACACAACATGCACACACACGCACACACACGCACACAAAACAGAGAGCCCTTTTATGCATTTAGGGCTGGTGAAAGAGAGGACTCATACAAACGATCTGCTATTCCTCCCTCCGATGCAAATTGCAGCGATCCCACGACGAGCAGCCAAATCTCAGGGCAGCTCAGTTTTCAGTAACAGCTGAAAACACAAAAGGATTCTTCTGGATTGATTATTGTTATAGTTATAATTGCATTTTTATCAATGGAAAAGACAAAAAGAGCAAAGAACGGAGGGGAAAGAAGAAGAAGAAGAAGAAGAAGAAGAAGAAGAAGAAGAAGAAGAAGAAGAAGAAGAAGAAGAAGAAGAAGAAGAAGAAGAAGAAGAAGAAGAAGAAGAAGAAGAAGAAGAAGAAGAAGAAGAAGAAGAAGAAGAAGAAGAAGAAGAAGAAGAAGAAGAAGAAGAAGAAGAAGAAGAAGAAGAAGACCCTATCTCACAGTTCTGGGCTGCTTCAGAAAGTTGTCTTCAATGCTGGTTGCGTCCTGCATGCAAAGATTGTTCCCTGCATCTCCCAGATTATTGCAAGGGAGAGATAGTTTGCTGCCAAGAGAAATCAGCGCTCAGGAAGATGGGATTTTAAACGTCAACTTTTCCGTGATGGATTAATTCAGGAGTGGGCTTCAAAAATCATAGAATCATAGAATAACAGTTGGAAGGGACCTTGGAGGTCATCTAGTCCAATCCCCCGCTCGAGCAGAAGATCTGCCTAGGATCGAACTCACAGCCTCTCGATTGTGTTTTAGCAAACAGTTCTCTGCCTGGTTGCTGGGTTGGTGTGGTCACGGTGGGTGTTGTATCTGCACAGCCGCAGACACATAATAGACACCATGACTGGCGTGGGAAATCCCAAGGCTCTAATTGGCTAACGGCACAGCAGGCAACCCCTATATAAGGGTGACCGCCAGCCATTAGCGTTCATTGCAGTTTGAGTTGGTGTGTTACTTACTAGTAAATGTTGCTGTGGATCCTCTGTCTCTGGCTTATTATCCTGTTGACCTAACAACTGCCGATGAAGGTGGGATCACCGGAGGAGTCAGCCCCGGATCGCCGCAGGCTACAGCACCCGGAAGCCAGTTGATCGGAGCTGCGCCGAAACCGCCGATCAACAAGGAGAACCATGGCTGGGGGCACATTTTCACCTTTCCTGAGTTCCAGAGGCTTTCCTTGAGCCTCCAGGAGGGCGAAAATAGCCTCGCTGTGCTCCGGAAGCCCGCCGGAGGCTCGTTTCCGGCCTTCTGGAGCCTCCAGGAGTCCCGTTTTTTTGCCCTCCCCAAGCCTCCACTTTGGCCCTGTACTTATCTGGCATCCAAACAGGCTGGATGGGGGCTCCTGGGAGGGGCAGGGTGGGTGGGGCCAGCCAGGGGTGGGATTTACCAGATCGCCGAACCGGTTATTAAAATGGATTAAACTTCGCTACCGGTTCTCACAAACAGGTACGAACTGTTAGCAGCCCACCCCTGGATTAATGACGGACGTTTGGGAAGACAGAGAAATATTTTGCATTTGAACACTACTATTCAGTAATAGCAGCCCAGAAAGGAAGGGTGTTATGGTGTGTTTGGGTAGACATGGTTTAAGACAGGGGTCCCCAAACTTGGCAACTTTAAGACTTATGGACTTCAACTCCCAGAATTATTCACAATAAGTAACTAAAAGGACATTTCTTCTAGCAAATCCCTTATATCAGGAGTCCCCAAACTTGGCAACTTTAAGACTGGTGGACTTCAACTCCCAGAATTCTCCAGCCAGCAAAGCAAAGCTGGCTGGAGAATTCTGGGAGATGAAGTCCACAAGTCTTAAAGTTGCCAATTTTGGAGACCTCTGGCTTAAGATAACACTCAGGTGACTTTTTTCGTGTGGAACAGAGATTATGTGGTCCCATGGTTAACTGTGAGAAATATTTTTATCATTTTGGGGTGGGGTGGACACACACACAAATACAAAACCAAGCCTCAAAACGGAACTCACAATTTTGTCAATAATTCCACAATAGAACAATAGAACTATAGTGCTAGAGCCCACTGTAACTATATAGCCAAAAAGGCGCTAAGAGTTGTTAACCTAATCTTACATAGCTTTTTCTCTGGTAATATTACACTACCAACTAGAGCATACAAAACATTTGCTAGACCAATACTCGAATACAGCTCATCAGTCTGGAACCCACATTACGTATCTGATATTAACACAGTTGAGAAAGTCCAGAAATATTTCACAAGAAGAGTACTTCATTCCTCTACTCGTTGCAGAATACCTTATGCCACCAGACTTTGAAATTCTAGACCTAGAAAACCTTGAATTACGTCGTCTTCGGTCTGATCTAAGTATAGTATATAAAATCATATATTGCAATGTCCTACCTGTCAATGAATACTTCAGCTTCAACCATAACAATACAAGAGCACATAATAGATACAAACTCAAGGTTAATCGCAGAAAACTCAAGGTTGATTGCAGGAAATACGACTTCAGCCACAGAGTGGTCAATGTCTGGAATACTCTACCTGACTCTGTGGTTTCTTCCCCAAACCCCAAAAACTTTAACCTTAGACTGTCTACTATTGACCTCACCCCTTTCCTAAGAGGTCTGTAGGAGGCGTGCATAAGCGCACCAACGTGCCTACCGTCCCTGTCCTATTGTTTCTTTTATTTTTCTTATATGTATCCATGTATTCATAACTATGTGTTACTTATACCTATTATCTTGTAAGCAATTGACAAACCAAATAAAATAAATAAATAAATAAATATTGTAGACTTTTCTGACTAGCAAAGTCCATGGGGAAGCCACTTACCGACTCTGGCAAGGAAAGTTGTGAAATGGGGCAAAACGTCACCGAACAAATGTTTCGCTTAACAACAGAAATGTTGAGCTCTGTTGTGGTGCTAAGTCGAGGACCAGCTCTATCTCAAGGCCAGACGCTTTCTTGCCACTGTCGTTAAGTGAATCGCTGAAGTTGTCAAGTTAGCAACACAGCCGTTAAGTGAATCTGGATTTCCCCATTGACTTTGCTTGCCAGAAGGTCGCAAAAGGAGGCTCATGCGACCTAGGAAAACCATGACCGTCATATATGTGAGTCAGTTGCCAAGCCTTTTGGTCATGTGACCTTGGGGATACTGTAACCATTGTAAGTATAAAAAATGGCCATAAGTCCCTTCTTTCAGCACCGTTGTGACTTTGAAAGGTCATTGAATGGGTGGCTGTAAGTCGAGGACTATCTGTGGTGAATGTTCTGACCAAGGCTTCCTGAGACTGTAATTAAGCAGACGCTTCATTAAAGCAACTTTTGTTTTATTTCAACACAGGGAATTATGTGCATTCCCAGCCCATAATGAGTCCCAAATAGTTCCTTGAGATAAGCACCCACCTTTCCCTCCTTTGAATTGCTGCCAACAACTAGAGTGCCAAATGAATTATAAAAACCAACTGAAGTACAAAGTCCACACAGAGCTTCAAAGACTGAGAGTATTTACACCAAGACAAATTCCTTGTGTGTCCAATCACACTTGGCCAATAAAGTATTCTATTCTATTCTATTCTATTCTATTCTATTCTATTCTATTCTATTCTATTCTATCTGTTCAAGGATTAATCCAAACAGAACGAACGACTTTGCTTCCTGCAAAGGTTTCATCATCTTGGCCTGACTTTTATCCCTTGTGGGATGGGCAATCACCTCCCAGCCTTACATCTGAGTCGCTCCTTTTGTTTCAGCTGCTCTTGCCTGCTAGATCACGCACACGTGCACTGAGAACAGGGTCCCCCTGTTCCACTGCCTTGCTCCGGAGTCAGCACCCAGGTGGTCCTGGCCCCATCTCTGCATCGGATGCAGGACCCTAGTCCGAGTCCTCCCCAGACTTCCGGACTGGTCCCCTTTCTTTCCCACTGTCCGATTCCATTGCCGGCTGCACCGGCTGCCAGCGAACCACAGCAGTGAATGTCAGTTAGATTAAAATCATTGCTGGGGCAAACAATGATGCCAAATAGACCCCCCCAAAAAAATAAAATTAAAAATCGGGGTGTCTTTTGAATCCGCCCCCTTCAAACCGGCTGAGTTTGCTTCCAGGTTTCGTCATCCACCAAGGATAATATGTTGGTTTCTGATGTGTAAAAACACTGCAGGTTTCTGGCCAATGCAAACAACCCCAAACCCGAAACAGATGTGCCTCCTTCCAGCTGAGTTTGCATTTACACATCATTTCCATGGATCAAAAGACTAAATGAACTTCCCTTGGTCCGTGTGGGCTCACGGCGGTCGTCGTATCGGGAGGCTTCCTCAGCATGAGGGTGTGGGATTATCAGAGGTTCAGGAAAAGGAGAATATGTTTAGCCTCGTGTCCTCCAGCCAACAGGCATATGTGGCCCTTAAAATCAAACGTTATCCAGCTTTTGAAGCATATTGTTCTTTAAAAATAAAAAATGGAGGGATACGCAGGTTTGTGGGGCCCTTCTTGCTCTCCGAGCTTGGCGGTTTTCTGGCAGGCGTTTCATGGCCCAACTAGGTAACATCAACAATTGTAGAAGGGAGTGGGTTTTGTGGAGAGGAGGAGGAAAGAGGAAGAGGAGGAGGGGGAAAGAAGGAAAGGAGGAAGAGGAGGAAAGAGGAGGTGAAAGAAGAGGAGGAGAAAGAGGAGGAGGAGAACAAGGACTGTGGGATCCTTAGTACTCTCTGAGGTTGGTTGTTTTCTGGCAGGCATTTCTTGACCCAACTAGAGAACAGCATCAATGCTAGAAGGAGGAAGGATGTTCTCTATTACATAGGCTGTTGTTTATTGTTCAATGCCGCAATCAAGGAATTGCCAACCCAGACAAACAAGCTAACGATAAACATGAGTCCAATCAAGGAACCACCAAGCAGAAAACAACACGCCCACCAGTATTGACAAGGCAAGCTACTAGTACAGGCAGTCCTTGACTTACTACAGTTCATTTAGTGACCGTTCAAAGTTACAACGACACTGAAAAAAGTGACTTATGACTATTTTTCACCCTTATGACCATGAAAGCGGACAGTGAGTTCTAATCCCACCTTAGGCACGAAAGCTGGCTGGGTGACTTTGGGCCGATCACCAGGAGACAGGGAATTGCAGTTAGGGTACCTGCGACACGGTAAGCAGGTGAGGGCGCATGGGGCAGCTCCTCCCCCACCTGCCTCACTTGATGGCAGGTGGCACCGGCACAACAGCTGCAGAGGAATTGGGGCAAGTGTTGGGGGGGGAAAAATAAGACTCCCCCCCTAAAATAAGTCCTAATGTCTTTTTTCTTTATAGGCAAAAATGTCTATAAGCGGGTCTTATTTTCAGGGAAACTCTATTCAATAATGAACGGTGCCTTCTAATAAAATGCATTATTTAGAAAAATTGCTCCTAGATTCTAATATTTTTTTTTGACATTGTACACTAACCTAGCTCTCTTGCAAACAATAGCAAAACGGATGGATTCTGACCTCTAGTGATTGCTCTCTTGTATATTTAATTCAGAGCATGATGGAAAAAAATGATAGACTCATTCTCTGTTTCCTCCTACTCCCTCTCGCGCACGCATATCATCTTCAGAGTGTGCGTGCTTGTTTCCTAGTGGCTATTCCATATTTGTATTATTTAGTTTAATGCAAACAAGGACTAGGGGGTGACATGATAGAATATATCAATATCTAAGGTGCTGCCACAAAGAAGAGGGGATCAACCTATTTTCCAAAACGTTGGAGAAGCAAATCAAGAAACAATGGATGGAAACTAATCAAGGAGAGAAGCAACCTGGAATTAAGGAGAAACTTCCTAACTGGGAGGACAATTAACCAGTGGAACTGCCTGCCTCCAGAAGTTGTGGCGGCTCCATTCATTGGAGGTCTTTAAGAAGAGATGGGAGAGCCACTTGTCTCACATGTATACAGTTTGAGACAAGTGACTGTCCAGTCTCTTCTTAAAAACTTTCAGCCTCCTAGGTCTTCATAGAATGGAATGGAATGGAATGGAATGGAATGGAATTAGAATAGAATAGAATAGAATAGAATAGAATAGAATAGAATAGAATAGAATAGAATAGAATAGATCATGGAATGAAGAATAGAATAGAATAGAATAGGGAATGGAAATGGAAATAGAATAGGAAATGGAAATTAGAATAGAATAGAATAGAATAGAATAGAATAGAATAGAATAGATCATGGAATGAAGAATAGAATAGAATACAATAGAATAGGGAATGGAAATGGAAATAGAATAGAATAAGGAATGGAATAAGGAATGGAATGGAATAAATAATGGGATGGAATAAATAATGGAATGGAATAAATAATGGAATGGAATGGAATAGAATAATTGGAAGGGACCTTGGAGGTCTTCTAGCCCAACCCTGTGCTTAAGTTGGAGATCCTATATCATTCTGGACAAATGGGTGTCCAATCCCTTCTTTAAAAGCCTCCAATGATGTCACAACTTCTGTCTCGCTGATTAATTGTTCTAACTATGAGGAAATGTCTCTTTATTTCTAAGTTGCTTCTCTCCTGGATGAGTTTCCACCCGTTGCTTCTTATCTTTGCTTTAGCTATTTTTGGAGAAGAGCTTGACTCCCTCTTCTTTGGGGCAGCCCCTGAGATATTGGAAAAGTGCTATCATGTCACCCCTAGTCCTTTTCATTAGCTCTGCTCTGGGCTGACAGTATTTCTCCTTCATATTACACCAAAGAGAGTGAAGATGGGGAAATCTTGGGTTTCTTTCTCACCTTTTCCTCCTTCCTCAAGCTACTTTTCTTAATACCTGCTGCACATCGTCTTCAAAACCATTTCCTCTGCAAAAAAGAAAAAAGGGTCTAGGCATGTTCACACAATAGAAATTAACTCTGATATTAGTCTGTAGAGTTTCAGGAGGCGACTGGAGTTTCTTCATTTTTCTTTTTGAAGACGTTTTGCTTCTCCTCCAAGAAGCTTCTTCAGCTCTGAGAGGATGGTGGGGAATGGAAGGATTTACACTCCTTGCAGACACAACTGGTCATTTGCATCCTCTTAGAGGTTCGTTGAGGCCCCTTGGAGGCTTATCTGTCTCTTCAGGGTCACCTGAGTAATGCAAATGGTTCCTGCAGTCTGCAATTATTTTCCCTCTGGGAATCCCTTCCTACTCCCACATCATTCCAAGGGGGTCCATCCCAAATTGTGAAGCTAAAAGTCGGTAGAGATTCTCAGTCGTCCAGGTCATGCTTGATCCCAAAGTTGCTTTTTTCAAGAGGCAATTGGATTTTCTTTTCTTTTTTTTCTTTGAAGACGTTTCGCTTCTCATCCAAGAAGCTTCTTCAGCTCTGACAAGATAATGGGGAATGGAAGGATTTGTATTCCTTGCAGACAGCTGGTTCACTCTACAGGCTTTTAGCTATACAATTTGGGATGAAACTCCCCCCCCACCCACCTTAAATGGTGTGGGAGTAGGAAGGGATTTCCAGAGGGGAAATTGCAAACTATAGGAACCATTTGCACTATTCAGGTGACCCATTCTGATACATAGTGAAGGTCTTTTCAAAGGGTAGCGGTATTGTCTGTGGTGTTGAACAGCTTTACATCATCAGCGAAGAGAACGCAGTTGCTCTTCATGTGATCACAGAGGTCATTTATGTAGAGTATGAAGAGAGTTGGTCCTAGAACACTGCCTTGGGGGACACCACTGTTGAGAGGTACAGAATTTGATAGGACGCTCCCAATTTTGACCATTTGTGTCTGTTGGACAGGAATGCTTCTATCCAGTTATGCAGTTGTCCAAAGATACTATAAGATTTTAGTTTTAGGAGTAGTTTGTACCACTGAATCAAAGGCTTTACAGAAGTCTACGTAGATTGCGTCTATTGCTTTGCCCTGATCGAGTTGGTAATTCATATGTTTTTGCAATGTAAGAGTTGCAGATTACATGATAGTTTTTTTTTTCCTGAAAAGTTGCCTCCTGAAAAAAGCAAGTTTGGGTTGACTCTGAGATCTGCTTTCTTTTCAAAATGAAAATGCCAGCCGGGAGAGGGCAGCAAGTCCCTTCTTATGGAGGAGAAGGAAGCCGCAGAGTTTCTCAAATCACCAGCCTCAATAGAAGGATTTTCCAGCAAGAGGATTGAGAGAGAAGAGAGAAGAAGGTTACGCAAAACAACAAACAGACCAACAACAACCACCATCCTCAACAGTATTTGGCAGGAAACGCCTCCAAATGTTCAGAAAAGTTTAAACAGGACACTTGAACTGAAGTCACATACATAATTTTCATCGGGAATAAACCCAGGCGTCGTAAAGGAAACGTCTCACAACATATGAAGCTACATATGATGGAGGTACTCGGTGCCTCCACACAATCTGCTGAACCAGACAAAGGTCAAAAATTAATAGTTTTAAGTTTAATTTTAGCTTATTTTACAATCAACCCATGGAACAAAAGTTGCCCTCGGAAGTTGTGGGAGCACCATCACTTGAGACTTTCAAGAAGAAACTGGACTGCCATTTGTCAGAAGTGGTGTAGGGTCTCCTGCTTGGGCGAGGGGTTGGACTAGATGGCCTCCAAGGTCCCTTCCAACTCTGATTATCTGTTACCGGTTAAGTTTGATGTAGAGTGTTGGTGTTAGCTACCTTGTGACTTACTTGTATTATTCCTTATGGAGAAAAGGTGTGTTTGGTACTCCTCCCACAATTAATTAAGGAGGAGTATTGAAGTACCACTGTAGTTCTTTTCAACACCTAGATGAATCAGTCTTCCAGTACTTGAGGGGCTCTATCAGGGAAGAGGAGGAAGATTTACGTATCTGAGGGCAGGGTAAGAAACTCCTCAGAGGGAGACCCAACCTGGAATTAAGGAAGAATTTCCTGGCAGTAAGAACGTATGCAAGAGAACAGAGAGTTGTAACCATACAAAGAGAATGAAAATTAATGGCAGGTCAAATCAAGACTTGGCTTTGCTGGAAATCAAATCAGGAGAGACCATTAATAAAGGAAAATATTTGTAGCTCAGGGTTGACATGAAGGGTCCTTGGGGCTCTCTGAGCTGGGTGGTTTTCTTGCAGACGTTTCACGACCCAACTAGGTAACATCATCAGTGCTAGAAGGAAGCGGGGTTTGTGGAGAGGAGAAGGAAGGGGGAGGAGGAGGAAAATGATTGTGGGGTCCTTGGTCCTCTCTGAGCTTGCTTGTTTCTGTGTAGACGTTTCATTACCCAACTAGATAACATCATCGATGTTAGAAGGAAGTGGAGTTCGAGGAGTGGAGGGAAAGAGGGGGGAGGAGGAGGAGGAGGAGGACTGTGGGGTCATTGGTTATCTCTGGGCTTGCTTATTTTCTTGCAGACGTTTCATTACCCAACTAGGTAACACCATCAGTGCTGCAAGGGAGTAGGGTTTGCTGTCAGTTTATATTCTGGTGCCCTCCTTATTAGCACTGATGATGTTACCGAGTTGGGTAATGAAACGTCTGCAAGAAAACAAGCAAGCCCAGAAAGCAATCAAGATGGTTCTTTTTGCTTTGAGAGAAAAGCAAGATTTTGGGAGAGAAACTGAGAAATTCCTGTCTCTTTTGGCTTTTGAATAGCCAACTTTTTTTTTCTGATACGGCTCTTTTGATTTCAGCATTTAAAAAAAAAACACACCATAAAAATCTAACGTCTCCATCAGAGCTAAGTAGCCCAATACAGGTAGGCCTCGACTTACAACACTTTAAATTTAGTGACCATTCAAAATTACAACGGCATTAAAAAGAGGTTTACGGCCATTTTTCACACTTACGACCACTGCAGCAATGACATGATCAAGATTCAGATGCTTGACAACTGACTCATATTTATGACCGTTGCAGGGTCCTGGAGTCATGTGTTCCCCATTTGTGACCTCCTGACGAGGAAAATCAATGAGGGAAGCCAGATTCACTTAACAACCATGTCACTAATGTAATACCTGCAAGGATTCATTTAACAACCGGGGCAAAAAAGGTCATAAAAAGGGGTAAAGCTCACTTAACGAATGTGTCATGCCCCTGTCGGACTCTGATTCGGAGGGGGAGGCTGAGCAGCTGACCGGGAGTGGGAGTGTTGGCTGTGGAGGAAACTGAGGAAGGGCAAAGTCCGGCTGGGCAGAGCAGGGGAGAGAGAGAACAAGGGAGAGGGAGTTCAGAGGAAGACCCAGGCCCACCCCTTTTCATCCTAGGGCACGCAGGGAAGAATGGAGAAGGGAGCAACATGAGTTGCATGGCTTACGGGGGAGGAAAGGGCCCTGATTCCCTTCATTAGCTGCAGCTGGGAACACAGAGTTTAAAAAGGGAAGCTGTGCACAGCAAGTTGTTGGGAGCAAATGTGAATTTATCTTGTGTTGTCATGGCTTATCTGTGTTCTTCCCAACTGTGAGTTTTGCCGTGCTTTCAAGTCTGAAATTTCTTCTCCTTCCCTGTCAAGATAATTACTTCAGTTTGGCTTATTTGGACTTTAAGTTACAGTTTGTGTTGCTCATGTTTCGGACTGAATTTTCTGCAATCAAAGGCTGTTCCTGGGAGAATTTTTCTCCAGCCCAGAAGGTAACCTGGACATTGGGGGCAAAGTTGGAGATAATAAAGGGACTCTTCTTGCTTATCTGACTGTGTTGCCTTTTGTGCCACACCCTGGGTCATCACAAAATGTTTCACTTAGCTACCGAAATATTGGAGTCGACTGTGGTCGTAAATTGAGAATTACTTGCAATGCAACAAGAGATGAATTCTTGAGTCCGGATTTTTAAATTACAGTATTTATCTGAAAAATTAAAAAAAAACTGAACTGAAGGTAAACCTATCCAACACCAAAGAAGCTACTTTATTCTCACTAATTCCGCAAAAACCTCACCTATTTCAAAGTTGTTCAAGGGGAACAATTTAACAAGTTTTCTTCTTGCACGTAAACACTTCATAAATTTTTCCTGCTTCTCTACCAGCATAGAGGCAGACTGACAGACAAAATAAAATCGTAAAAAAAACAACAACTGGGGAATAGGAGGGAAAGGTGCTATCACATTAAATTAAAATGTTAATACTTGTGGTTTGGTTGAAGAAAAGCCATTAGAAACTCAGCAAGGATAATTGTAGAATTGCTTCTTGGGGGAAATGTTTAGAAATTCACAATCTTTCTAAAGTATGGAGATATTTTTTAAAAATCCATTTTAAGCCTTCAGTTATTTTATATTGGAAATTCTGGCACTTGTTCCCCATTAAAGTTTGGTCTGGTAGCTAGGATACTAGATTAAAAACTGGGAGACTGAGTTCTAGTCCCACTTTAACTATGAAAGGCAGCTGGGTGACTTTGGGCCAATCACCAGGAGAGTTCTAGTCCTGCCTTAGCCATGAAAGCTGGCTGGGTGATTTTGGGCCAATCACCAGGAGATGGTGAGTTCTAGTCCTGCCTTAGCCATGAAAGCTGGCTGGGTGATTTTGGGCCAATCACCAGGAGACGGTGAGTTATAGTCCTGCCTTAGCCATGAAAGCTGGCTGGGTGATTTTGGGCCAATCACCAGGAGACGGTGAGTTCTAGTCCTGCCTTAGCCATGAAAGCTGGCTGGGTGATTTTGGGCCAATCACCAGGAGATGGTGAGTTCTAGTTCTGCCTTAGCCATGAAAGCTGGCTGGATGATTTTGGGCCAATCACCAGGAGATGGTGAGTTCTAGTCCCACACTAAGCATGAAAGTCAGCCAGGTGACTTTCTGCCAATCACCAGGAGATGGGGAGTTCTAGTCCCATCCTAGCCATGAATGCTGACTGGGTGATTTTGGGCCAATAACCAGGAGATGGTGAGTTCTAGTCCCGCCTTAGTCAGGAAAGCCGACTGGGTGACTTTGAGCCAATCACCAGGAGATGGTGAGTTCTTGCTTCGGTTCTGAACTGAATATGTTCTCAAGGGAAAAAAACCCAAGAAAGTCCGGTTGCCTTTTGGAAAAGAACCTCTGGGTCAACTATGATCTGGATGATTGAGAATCTCCATAGACAAATCAACTTCGGTTGAACATCTATGGAGATGTTCCGTCATTCAGGTCCTGGTTGTCCCAAAGGTGCTTTTTTTCAAGAGGCAACGAGACTTTCTTGGTTTTCTTTTGAAGACATTTCACTTCTCATCCAAGAAGCTTCCTCAGCTCTGACTGGATGGTGGGGAAGCGAAGGATTTATATGCCTTGCAAACTGCTGGTTATTTGCATTCTTTTAGCAAGTCGTTAAGGTCACCTGGAGGTTAATCTGTGTCCTCAGGGTCACCTGAGTGGTGCAAATGGGTGTGTAGACTTCTCGGAACTGCTGAAAGGACTCTGTTGTAGCTTGGAGATAGATGCAACACAGTCCTTTCAACAGTTCCAAGACGGTTCCATACCCATTTGCACCTCTCGAGTGGCCCTGAGGATTACAGAGAAACCTCCAAGTGGCCTCAACGACCCTCAAAAAGGATGCAAATGACCAGGTGTCTGCAAGGAATATAAATCCTTCCATTCCCCACCATTCAGTCAGAGCAGAAGAAGCTTCTGGGATGAGAAGCAAAATATCTTCAAAGAAAAGCCAGAAAATCCAGTTGCCTCTTGGAGAAAAAAAATAAGCTTTGGGAATTTGGTTGAACCTTAACCAATCTTGTCTGGGCCCATCTCCCTCTGGATTTGTCAAGACTTAGCTGAAAGACGCACTGAGTTTTCCTCCAGCTGCATCTCTCAGCTTTGGGGATTATGTCCAGCTTATCTGGACAATTTTTGGCCTAGCTGGCCCTGTGATTCATGCCCATCTGTTCGTGCTCTCCAGCTGTGTGGATTTAGCTGGTTCACCACAGAACGTTTAAGCCCTGCCAAGCAGAGCCCAATGCCCAGGGCGCCAGTTGAGATATGCCCAATCTGATCATTTGCTCTTAAGGGTGGTTTTATGGGCCGAACTAAGCAGGATTCAGAGGGAAAGAGAATTGGAAGGGATCTTGGAGGTCTTCTAGTCCAACCCCCTGTCCAAGCAGGAAACCCTACACCACTTCAGACAAAGGGTTGTCCAACCTCTTTTAAAAAACACTTCCAGTGTTGGAGCATCCACAACTTCTGGTGGCAAGCTGTTCCGCTGGTTAATTGTTCTCATCATCAGGAAATTTCTCCTTATTTGTAGGTTGCTTCTCTCCTTGATTGGTTTCCATCCCTTGCCCTGCCTTCTGGTGTTTGGAAAATAGCTGACCCCCTCTCCTTTGGGCAGCCCCTCAAATATTGGAACACTGCTAATGCTTTCCAGGATTCAAACAGAGGTCTCTGCAGATAGGTAGGTAGGTAGGTAGGTCGGTCGGTAGATAGGTAGTAGGTAGGTAGGCAGGCAGATGATAGAGATAATTGATAGATAGAAGAGAGATAGGTGATAGAGAAAATTGATAGAAGAGATAGATTGATTGATTGATTGGTTGATTGATGATATAATTGATAGAGATAGAAGATAGATAGATAGATAGATAGATAGATAGATAGATAGATAGATAGATAGATAGATAGATAGATAGATAGATAGGCAGGCAAGCAGGCAGGTGATTGAGATAATTGATAGAAGAGATAGATGATAGAGAAAATTGATAGAAGAGATAGATCGATTGATTGATTGATAGAGATAGAAAATAGATAGAGATAGACATACAGATAATTGATAGAGAGATAAAAATAGAGATAGAGATAGATAGAGATAATTGATAGAGAGATAAAAGATAGATAGACAGACACAGATAGATAGATATTAGATAATTGAGAGATAGAAGACAGAGATAGACAGACAGACAGACAAACAGATAGAGATAATTGATAGAAGAGAGAGAGATGGACAGACAGACAGACAGACAGACAGACAGGGTTTTCTTTCTTTCTTATTTTACTCATCACAAGCTGGAAACCTAACATTATCTCATCTTGCAGACAAAGCTGAATTTGCTGAAGTCAGAGTTACCAGATGTGTTGGCAATAATCCAGGCACTTATCCACAAGATAACGGGGGGAATTCCCCAAAGCCTTTGTTTATATCTTGTGGTTTTCTGGCATGTTGCAGCCCAGGTGCAGCCGGCACCCCAAATCTTACCCTTCTTCTTCCTTCATTCCTCTGCAGATCTTCTATTTATAATTTAGCAGTTTGGAAGATCAAAGCTGGCTGGGGAATTCTGGGAGTTGAAGTCCTCCACGGTTAAAGTTGCCAAGGTTGGAGACCCCCTGCTTTAAAGGTCAAACAAAAACCTAGAATTTTCCGTACGACACGCTAAGCTTGGATAGTGTTAACTTTGCTTCATTTTTGTGGATCTGAGTTCCTGGTTCCGAGTCGTGCAAACTCAGAAAATAATCAAATGGGATCACCAGGTTGGTGTGTTGTGGGAACGCAGCCAATGGCTGGCAAGAGGGGCTCAGTCTGACACTTGAAAAGCATCTGGAACGTTCCTGCAGGTAGTCCTCGACTTCTGACCACAACAGAGCCCCAAATTTCCACCGCAAAGCAAGACCATTTTCGAGCGAGATGTGTGCTCCATTTTACGCCCTTTCGTGTGGTTCGGCGAGTCACTGCAGCTGTTAAGTGAGCCAAACGGTCGTTGAGTGAATCAGCCCCACCCTACCCCAATTGCTGGTCAGAAAGTCGCAAAAGGGGATCACTTGATCCCTGCTGGGAACATTGCAACCGTCATAAATATGAGTCAATAGCCAAGTGGCCGAATTCTGATCACGTGACTGTGGGGATGTGCAACCATCATTAAGTGTGAAAAATGGTCATGAGTCCCTTTCCCCCACCCCCACCCCGTGCCATCGTATCTTCTAACGGTCATTAAACGAACAATTGTAAGTCAAAAATTACCCACTTTGCTGAAATCTATTTCTATCTCTATCTATCTATCTATCCATCCATCCATACTTTTATCTCTCTCTCTCTATCCATCCATCCATACTTTTATCTCTCTATATCTATCTATCTATCTATCTATCTATCTATCTATCTATCTATCTATCTATCTATCTATCTATCTATCTATCTATCCATCCATCCATCCATCCATCCATCCATCCATCCATCCATCCATCCATCCATCCATCATTTTATCTCTCTCTCTCTCTCTCTATTTATCTATAAAAGCAAAATTCCACTCATGCATCATCACAAAATTTCCAGAACCGTAAAGCCTACAAAGTTGAAATTTGGCACTTATGTTCCTCTTGGCTTCTAGGGGCTCACTAAGAAAGGATTTTGCAAAATGACCCTCAGAGCACTGGTGGGATTCAAATTTTTTTACTACCGGTTCTGTGGGTGTGGCTTGGTGGGCGTGGCAGGGGAAGGTTACTGCAAAATCCCCCTTCCCTTCCCTCCCCCCCCACTAACCTGCATTCCAGCTCTGTTCTCCTGTGCAGGACAACCAAAGGAGACCCAGTCAATCAGCTGGGACTCGATGGGAGGCAGAGGAGAGATGGGGTTGGCGGGGCCAGTCGGAGGTGGGATTGGCCGGTTCTCCAAACTATTTATTTATTTATTTTGTCAAGTGCTTATGAGATAACAGGCATAAGTATAAACATAGTTATGAATACATGAAATGGATACATATAAGAAAAATAAAAAGAAACAATAGGACTGGGACGGTAGGCACGTTGGTGTGCTTATGCACGCCCCCTAAACTACTAAACTACTCAAAATTTCCACTGCCAGAACTGGTCAGAACCTGCTGAATACCACTTCTGCCTCAGAGCATTTAGAGTATTTCCTACATTATTATTATTATTAACACGCTCTGATGCTAAAGAGTTCCATTCCCCCTCCCCACCTGAAGAGAAATCTTTTTCAAAGGCAAAACAGAAGCAGAGGAGAGGAGGTTCAGTTTCACAACAGCACCAAGCAGCTTGAGTACAGAACAGTTGAGCTAAGCCACACCCAGGCTCCTTGCTGTCTCCTTCTTGCTCACACAGCAAATACGGTTTCAGTTTCCAAACAGCCCTCCACTCTCTCACACACTGACAGGACGCTAGCCCGGTGAATATTGATGGATGCTGGTAAAGAGAGGCACATTTTTTTTTCCTCTTATTTTCTTCCCCAAAAACTAAGTCCGATCACATAGTTTCGTAGCAAAGCACGAGGATCCAGCTAGTAAGATATAAAATAAGAAACAGTGTGAAAATAAGTCCAGTCTTTCCATTTGGAAATGCGAGATATTGAGAAAGAATGCAGGGCAAGTATGGTATTACAAAACCCATCCTCTCAGGAAGAGCAAGCTGTCAGCTTCCGTGACGCAAGCCAGAGCTTCTTGGAGTAAGCAGTGAGGCAATTTTGCGCTTTATTGCACAGTTCTTTAAATAGCAGGCACGTTGTAAGTTTCCGTCCGGCCCTGTCGGCTGAGTTTGCCCATGCTAAACCAAAGGACTCAATTGACCCACAAGCGAAACCCCCCCCCCCCGTTGGGATGATGTCATTGTAACCAGCCGGACTGGTTCGCGTCATATCCCAAAACAAAGCTAAGGCCCAAACTAGCCAATGTTTGCCTCTGTTAGGCCTACTTTGCCCCAAACGTTTAAGTCTTCAACAGGTGATATTGGAGGATTTGTATTGGAACGTGGGGTCCTTGGTGCTCTCTGAGCTTGGTGTTTTCTGGCAGACGTTTCGTGACCCAACTAGGTAATATCATCCAGGCTAGAAAAGAGTGGGATCTGCAGAGAGGAGGATGAGGAGGAGGAGGAGGGAGGGAGGGGAAAGGAAGGAATCTGCAGGGTCCTTTGTACTCTCAGAGCTTGGTAGTTTCCTTATAGACGTTTCATGACCCAGCTAGATAACATCATCACTGCTAGAAGAAAGCAGGACTTTAGGAAACGAGGAGGAGGAGGAGGAGGACTGAGGGGTCCTTGGTGCTCTCTGAGCTTGGTGGTTTTCTGGCAGACGTTTCGTGACCCAACTAGGTAATATCATCCAGGCTAGAAAAGAGTGGGATCTGCAGAGTAGAGGAGGAGGAGGAGGAGGGGGGGGGGGAGGGGGAGGAAGAAATCTGCTGGGTCCTTGGTACTCTCAGAGCTTGGTAGTTTCCTTATAGACGTTTCATGACCCAACTAGATAATGTCATCAGTGCTAGAAAGAAGTAGGACTTTAGGAGACAAGGAGGAGGAGGAGGAGGAGAAGGAGAAGGAGGAGGCGAACTGTGGAGTCCTTAGTGCTCTCTGAACTTGCTTTCAGGCAGACCTTTCATTACCCAACTAGGTTACATCATCAGTGCACAATGCATCAGGGATAAACAGGGATTCCCAGCAGATAAATATAATCAATGAGAAAACAATAGCCTAATCAATGAACTATCAAGGAGAAAACAACGCTCCCACCAACACTAACAGGGCAAGCTACTTGTATATAAAAGAAGAGCATACCGCACTCCCTTCTAGCACTGCTGATGTTACCTAGTTGGGTCACGAAACATCTGCAAGAAAACTACCAAAGGTTGAGATCTTCCTTTTTGAAGCAAACCTTTTGCACAGCATTGCTAACACTCCAGGCCGCTTGAAGTATAAAATACAGTTTGTTTGTTAGCCACCTTGAATATCTCCAAAACAAAGAAAAGAAAAGAAAAGAAAAGAAAAGAAAAGAAAAGAAAAGAAAAGAAAAGAAAAAAAGTTCAGGGTATAAATCCGAAAGAGATATACAGTACAGCAAAAGTTGACCTATAAAATTTACTCTCCTAACGCCGCTTCTAACATCTGACTTTAAATCTGCACAGCTCCGTCTTCTCGCCTCCGATGAATTTGAATTAAAATATTTTTGATGGCGCTTTGGCCTTCCATAGATTAAAATGCGACAAGGCAGGGCTGACCTTCGGCGAAGAGATGGCAAAATCCCCTTTCTTTTTTGTTTCCTGCAATGAGATTCTGAAGGCCGCGGTCATTCGAAGCAGAGATGGGGGCACCGATGTAAATTGAATCCATTTTCCTGCTCACTTCGAAGGGCACATCTCTGTTTTGCCAGATAAACCTGACCGGTTTCTTTAAATAAGTTCACTGGTCTATTTGAGGACAGGAAAAGGGGCCTTGCTTACATATTTTGCTAATTGGGGATTTTCTTTCCTTTTAAAGAGAGGGGAAAAAAAAACTTGTTTTGCTGGTTTGCAGCACTTGATGGCTTCTTTTGCAAGCTTTCCACAGCAAATCATGGGATCCAGAAATAACTTTAAAGAGTCTAAACATGTCCAGTAAATTAAAGGCTTTAATTGAAAGGATGACAACTAGCATTGTGCTTGGGTGTGATGCAATTTCTGTTCCTTTTAGCCAGGCGTGTCACCGTCTGTGTTGGAAAAGCCGGAGTTCGCATTGCAATGACGTAATTCAGGCGGTCCTCATTTAGTGACCGAAAGCAGGATGCTGCTTGGTCATTAAGCAAAGCAGTTCATCTGTGCTCACCCTCTGGCTTTAAGCTTTGCTTTGCTTTATTCACAGACCTTCAAAGGTCATTGGTGCCGAGGATTGATTGCAAAGTTACTTTTTCATCACCGTCATAATTGGGAATTGTCACTAAACGAGGCAGGCGGCCTGTAATGCTTTGGGCATCGGGGGCCTCTGAATGAGCACCTTCTACGTGGGGTGGCTTTTAGCTGGGAGAAACAATGAAAAATCTAAGAATCCAATTCTTGCATTTACAAAAATGTTGGATTTATCTTTTTCTCACCTAGGACTAGACAAATTCAGTCCCACTAGAATCTCTCTTCCACGGATCCACTAGCAAAGGAAATTCTAAATCCTTTTTTAGTAGTAATATAAATGATTTTAAATCTCTAATTCTAGGAGACACTTCTAGGTTCAAAAGGCAAAGAGAGCCAGTTTGGTCTAGTGGTTAAGGCATTAGGCTTCCTTGAAACCAGGAGACGGTGAGTTCTAGTTCTGCCTTGGACAGGAAAGCTGGTTGGGTGACTTTGGGCCAATCACCAGAAGACCCTGAGTTCTAATCCCACCTTAGGACTGACAGCTGGGTGATTGACTTTAAAACAATCACCAGGAGTTCTAGTTCCACTTTAAGCATGAAAGCCAAGTGGGTGACTGTAGGCCAGTGTCTATCTCTCAGCCTCAGCCACCTCATGGGGTGGTTGTTGTGGGGAAAGTAGGAGAAGGGAGGAGTATTGTATCTGTTCATTACCTTCAGTTATTTATTTAAAAAAAAATTAAAGGCAGGATATAAATAAATAGATAGGCAGATGGGTAGGTAGATGGATTACAGATAGACAGATGATAGGTAGGTAGGTAGGTAGGTAGATAGATAGATAGATAGATAGATAGATAGATAGATAGATAGATAGATAGATAGATAGATAGATAGATAGATAGATAGAATATATGGCAGATAGGTAGGTAGATAGATGATAGAGATGATAGATAGAAGAGATAGATAGATGATAGAGAGGTAGATAATGAAATAGAGAGAGAGAGAAAGAGAAAGAGAGAGAGAGAGAGAGATAAAATATATGGTAGATAGGTAGACAGATGATAGAGATAATTGATAGCTAGAAGAGATAGAGAGATGATAGAGATAGATAATGAAATAGATAGATAGATATAGACAAGACAGACAAACAGATATACAGACAGATGAGATAGAGATAGATAGATAGATAGATAGATAGATAGATAGATAGATAGATAGATAGATAGATAGATAGTCTGCCATAATCCTAAAAAGATTTCACAAGGCCCCTTGGAATGAATGTGGGGTGGAGTTTTCCAGAGATGTTTGAAGCTTCCTACCTATTTTATTCCTCATACTTATGAAGAAGGAAAACCAGCCTGATGTTTGCTAATTAAGGAAACAAAAGCTTTACCTGCCATGCGAAGAAATAAACACGGTTGTGGCCAGATGCACTGAGGTGATGCAACCCGGGAAAGTAATTTTGCATGGCCGAGGCTAGTAAACAGAGTTTCTGCAGGGCGTGATTGTCTCACTGTCATAAAACGAGGAGGGGCCCTTTTCTCCTAGGTTTCGTTGTAACACCTGATGCTGTCAACAAGGGTTACTCCACTCTTTCCCTGGCCCAATGCATGCGGTCATATTATGTCACTGGTGCCTCCCGGACTCTTACTCAACTCTTCCGTGGGTCATCTGGGCTGGGTCCCACCAGGAGGAGCCGAGGAGTTGTTTCATGACAAGAATAGAAAGAAATCCCATTTATCAAGGGAAAACAAAACAAAAAACTTCCATTCAATCTACAAAACAAGAAAGAGAATGCAAACAGCCCAGGAAAAGAGACCTCCTGCCAGTTTATCAGCGGTTATAAACCTATTCTCAGATTATTTCATACTACTTCATTACTTTCATTATCTCAAAAAAAAATCAATTTCTTTAAAATAATTAATTTTTATCAAATGATGAATTGATCTATTGTTTTTAATCACTTAGTATGATTGAGTGTTTAGTAGATATAATGTAACTACTAAATATCCGATTAGTAAAATCAGTGATTTAGTGAATTTAATTGAGCAGTGTGTTTAGTAATTACTTTAATAAATTAGGCTGTTTGTTGCTTAGCAAAATTATTTGATTAGAGTGATTTGAATAACCAATTGATTGATTGATTTTAGTAATAAGCAACCTTACTTTTGATTTGTTCTTTAACATATCAATTAACATTTATTAATTACCAACATTCATTAAGTAACTGTCTACCTATCACATTAACTAATTATTGTAATTGATTACTGTACTATTGCCATTGACCATGCCAGCCAAAAACTCCAAACCAAAACAAAAGAAAAATATCTCTACCAATGACCTCCCAGACTCCTGCACATGTTTCAAATGTCTTGAAACCATCAATGAAAGCGAAATTTACCTCAAATGCCGCCTATGCGATAATCTAGCCAACTCTGCCTGCTTAAATGCAAACAAAAACCTGGCTGATACGGTTAAAAATTCAGATACATTCTTTTGTCTATGTCCGTCATGTTCTCCTAAGCGAAACAAACTGAGTACTCTACCTAACAGAGTTGAAAGCATAGAAACACTCATTGACTCAATAGAAGAACGCTTAGCAACACGTTTTGAAAGAACTATACAAGCAAGCCTAATTTCTCTTGGAAAAAAAAAAACACAGCACGTATAAGTGAGTACCTATCAGCTCAAAATCTAATCCCATAACAACCACAACCACTACCTCAACTACAATCACCACTACAACCAAAAATGAATACCAAACCACAGCCACAAACAATTACTATCCCTTCAAATAATTCCACGAATAATATCTCCTTACTCATCAGAGACACCATCTGTCCTACATATTGGCAAAAAAAATAAAATAAAATAAAATACAGGCTGAATAGTCAAGACCTTGTAGATGATCCAAACTCTGTCAAGGATCTTAGAGTACTCATTTCAAATGACCTAAAGGTGCTAAGAGTTGTTAACCTAATCCTACATAGCTTTTTCTCTGGTAATATTACACTAATAACTAGAGCATACAAAACATTTGCTAGACCAATACCCGAATGCAGCTCATCAGTCTGGAACTCACATTATATATCTGATATTAACACAGTTGAGAAAGTCCAGAAATATTTCACAAGAAGAGTTCTTCACTCCTCTACTTGTTGCAGAATACCTGATGCCACCAGACTTGAAATTCTAGACCTAGAAAAACTAGAACTACGCCGCCTTCAGTCCGATCTAAGTATAGTATATAAAATCATACATTGCATGTCCTACCTGTCAATGAATACTTCAGCTTCAACCATAACAACACAAGAGCACACAATAGATACAAACTCAAAGTTAACTGCACCAAACTTGATTGCAGGAAATACAACTTCAGCCACAGAGTGGTCAATGTCTGGAATACTCTACCTGACTCTGGTTTCTTCCCCAAACCCCAAAAACTTTAACCTTAGACTGTCTACTATTGACCTCACCCCTTTCCTAAGAGGTCTGTAGGGGGCCTGCATAAGGGCACCAACGTGCCTACCGTCCCTGTCCTATTGCTTCTTTTATTTTTTTTATATGTACCCATTTCATGTATTCATAACTATGTTTATACTTATACCTATTATCTTGTAAGCAATTGACAAATAAATAAAGAGGTTCAGATGGCAAAGGTTCTAATTGCAAAAATGTCCAACCTTCATAACTTTAAGAGGTATGGATTTCAACTCCCAGAATTCCCCAGCTGGGAGAGATGGAGGGAGGGAGGAAAGTAGGAAGGGACGGAGGGAGGGAGGCAGGGAGGGAGGGAGGAAGGGAGGGAAGGAGGATGGAGGGAGGATGGAAGGAAAGTAGGAAGGAAGGATGGAAGAAGGGGTGAGGGGGGATGGGACAGAGGGACAGAGGGAGGATGGAAGGAAGAAAAGGAGGAAGAAAAGAAAGGAGGGAGGGAAGGAGGAAGAGAGGGAGGGAGGGAGGAGGGGGAAGAAGGAAAGAAGGAAGGAAGGAAGGAAGGAAGGAAGGAAGGAAGGAAGGAAGGAAGGAAGGAAGGAAGGAAGGAAGGAAGGAAGGAAGGGAGGAGTAAGGGGGAACGGGATGGAGGGGCAGAGGGAGGGAGGAAGTAAGGGAGGGAGGATGGAAGGAAGGAAAGTAGGAAGGGAGGGAGAGAGGAAAGAAGGAAGGAAGGAGGAGTGAGGAAGGATGGGAGGAAGGGAGGGAGAGAGGCAGGCAGGAAGGAAGGAGTGGGGGAGGGAGGGAGAAGATGGGAGGGAGGGAGGGAGGAGGGAGGGAGGAGGGAGGGAGGGAAGAAAGGGAGGAAGGAAGGAAGGAAGGAGGGGTGAGGGAGGACAGGAGGGAGGGAGGGAAAGAGGCAGGAAAGAGGGAGAGGGGAAGAAGGAAGGAAAGTAGGAAGGGAGGGAGGGAGGATGGAAGGAAAGAAGCAATAGAGGGAGGGAGGGCGAGGGAATGCCTGGCTGGGGAATTCTGGGAGTTGAAGTCCATTCGTCTTAAAGTTCTCAAGGTTGGACACCTCTGGGTTAATGGAAAACGAAACCAGAACCATCAATGACTTTGCAATTTGGGTGTCCGCAGGGTGTGGCCACCCTCAGAGTGCGATTGGGTCACCTGCCTGGCTTTTACCAGCCTCGCACTCCTGCCTGCCTGCCGTTTCACCTGCCTTTTGAACAACGAGTAGAACTGGTTTGTTCTGAACTCAGAACAGCCAAGCCCAGAGGTGGCCTTCAACGTAGGAGCACAATCGAGCCCAAGATTTCTGTTGCTAAGCGAGACAGCTGTTAAGGGAGCCGTGCCCCATTTTACAACCTTTATTGCCACTGTTGTTAAGTGAATCACTGCAGTTGTTACATTAGTCACCCGGTAGTTAAGTGAAGCTTTGCTGGCTGAGGAATTCTGGCAGTTGAAGTCCACAAGTCTTAAAGTGGCCAAGGGTGGGGACCCCTGCTCGAACCACTTCAATCAAGCGCCTGTCCTGATTCCAAATAAATACCCTGATTATTCTGAGACATGGATGGGGAGCTAGAGCCCCTTTGTGACCTCTGGACTTCAACTCCCACAATCCCTGGGCCATAGTTCCCCATGCTGGCTCAGGAATCCTGGGAGTTGAAGTCCAGAGATTCCCACCCTTGATCTAAAAATGAGGGCTGAAGGGATTCTGTCACGCTACGGCAACTAATACGGCGCCTGCATTTCCTGCGTTTCTGTCCTGGCCACGTTTTACAGAGGCACCATTGAGAGCATTGTAACAAACGGCATCCCTGTTTGGTTTGGTGGCAGCTGCGGTCTCAGATAGAAAGTCCCTACAGAGAGTGGTGAGGACAGCAGAGAAGATTATAGGAAGCTCGCTCTATTGGAAGCCCGCTTCCTGTCATTTCTGGGAGCTGAAGTGGCCAAGGGTGGAGACCTCTGCTGTAGACACCCAAGTTCTTAGCCCTGACCTGAATGGGAAAATCCATGCTGAACATGAAAACTGCACGCATGACGATTGACCCACAGCTGCCCAAACACGTTGCTTCGGGGCCCCTGCTGGAAGGAGAGAAACGAAAAACGAGGAAGTATTTAATATTATATGTACCCATTTCATCAGTGGTGCTATTCAGCTGGTTTGCAATGGATTGGGCGAACTGGTAGCAAGTATTTGGCGTGGGTTGCTGAGCTGATAGTAAGTTCTGGCTGACCACGCCCCCAACCGGGTCGCCCTCCCGCCCGATGCTGGCTCACCCCACCCGCCTGCCTGACATTCGCATAAAGTATTTCTTTTTTTCCCTCCCGACAATCAGCTGTAGATGAGATCAGTTGTGCCGGGATTCCCCTGGCTGAGGCCCAGCAAGACAAAAAATGGAGGGAGGAGCTCAGCCACCCCCCCCCTCCGTTTTTTTCCTTCCAGAGCACCAGAGGAGCCTTAGGGGAGCAAAAATACCCTCCCCAGGGGCTCCTCTGTGGCTAGGAAGCTCCCAAAACAGAGCTTGGAGGAGTGCTGCATGCCCCTCCCATGCTCTGTTTTTTTTCTTCCTGAGCCCCAGGGGAGCCTTGGGGGAGCAAAAACGCCCCCCCCCAGGAGCTCCTCTGTGGCTAAGAAGCTCCCCAAAAATGGGTGGGGACTGCAAAAAAGAAAAGTCACGCCCACCCAGTCACATGGCCATGCCCGCCAAGCCATGCCCACGGAACCGGTAGTAAAAGTTTTTGAATAACACCATTGCATTTCCTGTATTCATAACCTATGTATATACTGTACTTATACCTGTTACCTTGTAAGTGATTGACAAATCAAAAAAATTCAAAATTCAATTCAAGGGTCCAATCAATCGTGTGCTTTCCAGAAAGCCCCGCTGGGATTAAAGGAAAAAGGTGGTTTGGTCTTGTGAAAGGCATCAGAGCTAATTACAGGGCAAGGCAAGGCTGGTTGCAGCCTGCTGGTCAGATCTTAGCCACGGGTGACTCAAGAGCCACCAGATATGGGCCCCCTCATTATCTAACAGCTGCCGTCCACAAGTTCAATCCATGTGCTGCGTTTCAGGGTGATTAGTCACCAAAGCTTGAAGACGGTTCCCAAGGAGAGAAACAGAGAATGCTAGGGCTGGAAGGGACCTTAGAGGTCATCTAGTCGAGCAGTTGCCAACTGGTAGGCCGGGGACTACTGGTGGTCCGTGAGAAAATTTTGGTGGTCCGCAGAGAAATGTCCCCCCCCCAAAGCAATTAATCCAGGCTGTGCAGGAACACAAAGCTGCGCCGCCCACATGGCCCGTGGAAACACAAGTCTTGCATCGCTTGCATTGCAGACAACACGAGGTAGTGAGGGGAGGGGGAGAAGGGTGGAGGGGGGGAACTTGCCCTACTCACCCCACGCGCCTGGCCTGGCCACCGGGCTGCTTCTTTCCGCTTCCTCCTCCTTCTACTTTTGGCTGCACGCAAGGAAAGCAACCAAAGTCTTTCTTTCTCTCCCCCAAACTCCACCAGAAATGAGTCTTTGGGACCCTGCAAGGCCTCCTTGCTCCAAGAGGCTGCGCCGGCAAAGACTCATTTCTGGTGGAGTTTGGGGGAGAGAAAGAAAGACTTCTGCTGCTTCTGCTGCTTTCCTTGCATGAAGCCAAAAGTCTCTCTCTCTCTCTCCCCTGAGAACGGAGCTGGAGATGGGATCCTGCGATCCCAAATAAAGAACGATTGATCGGAGAAGAACCAGGGGAGACAGGAGAGCGTCTTCCGATATTTGAGGGGCTGCCTCAGAGAGGAGGAGGGGGTCAAGCTATTTTCCAAGGCAACCGAAGACCAGACAAGGAATAATGGATGGGAACTGATCAAGGAGAGATTCAACCTGGAACTAAGGAGAAATTTCCTGACAGTAAGAACTATCAATCCATGGAACAGAAGTTGCCTCCAGAAGTTGTGGGAGCTTCATCCCTGGAGGCTTTCAAGAAGAGATTGGACTGCCATTTGTCAGAAATGGTGTAGGGTCTCCCGCTTGGGCAGGGGGTTGGACTAGATGACCTCCAAGGTCCGTTCCAACTCTGTTAACCTGTCTTCCCCTCCAATCCTTTTGCTCAAGCAGGAAAACCTGTACCATTTCAGACAAATGGTTGTCCAATCTCTGCTGAAAGGCCTCCAGTGTTGAGCAATCTACAGAGCCATCTATGGTCCACCATCTTGTCTGGAGGAAATCACAAGGTGAGAGAAGCTGATGTCAAGTCGCTTAAGATCCACCAGGTCCTCTCCTGACTTGCAGTTTCTGCTCCCTGATCCTCTCCAAGCTTCCCTTGGATTACATAGCGCTGACTTTCATTCCACGTGCAGCTGATGTCATCGGCCACCTCCGGCCCAAACATGCCACACCACGGGGACAGCTTTTCCAGGCTTAGGAGGCACGTCACGGAGTCATTGTGTGGAAGCCTCACTGCCCTCTCTCAACATCCGGCATTTCTTGGGAAGGTCCTTCGTTCCCTCTTGAGAAGGTGCTCAGAGGAAGCACCTGGTTCCCAAGAAGTAGAGAGGAAACCCTACTCATCAACCCAACAGCACAGGGGTGGGGATGCAAATGTTTTTACTGCCGGTTCTGTGGGCGTGGCTGGGGGGGGGTAGCCATGTGACTGGGTGGACATGGCTTCTCCTTCCTTCCTTCCTTCCTTCCTTCCTTCCTTCCTTCCTTCCTTCCTTCCTTCCTTCCTTCCTTCTTCTCTTCTTCCTTCCTTCTTTCTCCTTCCTCCCTCCTCCTCCTCTTCCTCCTCCTCCTCCTTCTTCTTCCTTCCTTCCTTCCTCCCCCCCCTTCTCCTTCCTTCCTTCCTTCCTTCCTCCTCCTCCTCCTCCTCCTCCTCCCGGTGGCTTCCCTGAGGCCCAGCAAGGCAAAAAGCAGAACAGGGGGGGGCTACGCAGCCCCCACCCTATCCCACCCCCCGCACTCCATTTTTTGCCCTCCTGGGCATCAGGGAATCCTCCTGGGCAAAGCAGTAAGACAGCGATCATCGGGAATAAATGAATGAATGAATGAATGAATGAATGAATGAATACTGGTTCGGTTGAACAGTAGCATTTTTATTACCAGTTTGCTTGAACCGGGCTGAACTGGTAGAATCCCACCACTGCAACATTCATCTTCTGAATGTTCCCACCCAAAACCCACCACACCAATGAAGGCCCACCCAAATGTCTTTTGGTGGCTTGCCACGTTGGACTAGGCCATCTCCAAGCTCCCTGCCAACTCTTGTGATTCTGTTATAGATATTTTTGGGGAGCAGTCATGGCTTTAATACAGGTAAGTGCTTGACTTACGACCACAGTTGAACCCAAACTTTCTGTGGCTAAGCCAGGCAGTTGTTAAGTGAGTTTTACCCCCTTTTTATGATTTTTCTTGCCACCGTTGTTAAGTGAAACACTGCAGTGGTTAAGTTAATTACACGGTTGTTAAGTGAATCGGGCTTCCCCATTGACCTTGCTTGTCAGAACATTGCAAAGGGAGATCATGAGTCCCCCGGAATACTGCAACCGTCATAGGTATGAGTCAGTTGCCAAGGGCCTGAATTTCGATCACGTGATCTTGAGGATGCTGCAATGGTCGTAAGTGTGAAAAATGGTCCTAAGTCACTTTTTCCAGTCCCATTGTAACTTTGAATGGTCACTAAATGAACTTTGCAAGTTGAGGACAGCTGAACTGCTTCATTGGACCTTAAAACTTCAGCATTGCACCCAACAGATTTTGCTGCATAAAATATAGATTCTTAGGGCTGGAAGGCACCTCCGAGATCTTCCAGTCCACCTCTTTTTATTCAAAGCAGAAGACTTCCATCCCAGTCAAATGGTTGTTTGGCTTAGTTTTGAAAACTTCCCCAAATAAATCAATTTAATCCTAAACCTCTAAAGCCCGTAGCTGTTGTTGGGTTCTCCCAGTCCAGCTGCTGGCTGGCTGCAGAAAGTTAGAAGCCTTCTCCTTCTAACTTTGCACGATTGAGAAGACCCACGATTGAAAGGTGGTTTGTTGAGTGACGCTGAACCCGGCCTTGAATGGTGTTTTTGTGTGCGCTTCAAACAATTTGTCTTTCCAAATATTTTCCAAGATGGGTTTCTTCTCCCCTTCCCCTCTTCCTCGGGGGTGTTTTTTGTGTTGATTTTAAGCGGGCTTCCGGATCACAAGGTGAACCAGCCTCTTATCTCTCCGTGATTGTTCTCCAATCTCCCTCTTTTCCTGGCCCGTATGACTCAACCGGAAAGGCCGCCTGTTCGGTGCAATTGTCCCCATGTTGCCAAACAGAGAACTTACGTCGTCTGGCTACTCCTCTTGGTAAACCCAAGAGGAACTCCGGGTTCACGGGACTGTGATTCCATCACTCTTGGCCCCCAGCCAAGTTCAGTTCATGGAGAGGAAGAGATGAGACGGAGGGACATCTGGACAGGAAGAAACGATGGATCCCTGGAATCCACTCACATTCCTGAACCGCCTTGGAAACCTTTTCCTGGGTGCAACTCAAACTCTTCCTGGACTCATTCCTACTGTGTCTTGTTGATTTGACTTTATTTTTATTTTTTTTATTTTATTATTTTATTTTATTTTATTATTTTATTTTATTTTATTATTTTATTTTATTTTATTATTTATTTTATTTTATCATTCTTCCTTTCTTTCTTTATTTATTTATCAATTGCTTACAAGATAATAGGTATAAGTAAAACATAGTTATGAATACATGGATACATATAAGAAAAATAAAATATAAAAGAAACAATAGGACAGGGACGGTAGGCACGTTGGTGCGCTTATGCACGCCCCCTACAGACTCTTAGAAAAGGGGTGAGGAGGTGAATAGTAGACAGTCTAAGGTTAAAGTTTTTGGGGTTTGGGGAAGAAACCACAGAGTCAGATAGAGTATTCCAGACATTGACCACTCTGTGGCTGAAGTCGTATTTCCTGCAACCAAGTTTGGTGCGATTAAGTTTGAGTTTGAGTTTGTATCTATTGTTTGCTCTTGTGTTGTTATGGTTGAAGCTGAAGTATTCATTGACAGGTAGGACATTGCAATGTATGATTTTATATACTATACTTAGATCGGACCGAAGGCGGCATAGTTCTAGGTTTTCTAGGTCTAGACCAACCAACCATTTGAGTGGGATGGAAGTCTTCTGCCTTGAGTAGAGGGTTGGACTGGAATATCACTACATAGGAAGAACGGTTGAAAGAATTGGGTAGGTCTAGTCTAATGAAAAGAAGGACTAAGGGAGACATGATAGCGGTCTTCCAGTATTTGAGGGGCTGCCCCAAAGAAGAGGGAGCCAAGCTATTCTCCAAAGCCCCTGAAGGCAGGACAAGAAGCAATGGATGGAAACTCATCAAGGAGAGAATCAACTTAGACCTAAGGAGAGATTTCCTGACAATGAGAACTATTAATCAGTGGAACAACATGCAACCAGAAGTTGTGGATGGTCCAACACTGAAGGTTTTTAAGAAGACCATAGATAACCATTTTGTCTGGAGTGGTGTAGGGTTTCCTGCCTGGGCAGGGGGTTGGACTAGAAGACCTCCAAGGTCCCTTTCAACTCTGACATTTGCCTGGGAGACCTTTTCCTGGGTGCGACTCAACTTTTCCTGGACTCATTCCTACCACATCTTGTTGATTTGTTTTTCCTTGCTAACTAGACCAAACAACCATTTGACCGGGATGGAAGTCTTCTGCCTTGAATAAAAAGGGGTGGACTGGAAGATCTCGGAGGTCCCTTCTGGCCCTAAGAATCTATATTTTATGCAGCAAAATCTGTTGGGTGCAATGCTGAAGTTTTAAGGTCCATTGAAGCAGGACAGCTGTCCTCAATTTACAAAGTTCGCTTAGTGGCTGTTCAAAGTTAGAACAGCACTGGAAAAAGCGACTTAGGACTGTTTTTCATACTTATGACCATTGCAGCATCTCCACAATAACGTGATCGAAAGTCAACCCTTGACAACTGACTCATACTTACGACGGTTGCAGTATCCCGGGAGCCACGTGATCCCCTTTTGCGACGTTCTGACAAGCAAGGACAATGGGGAAGCCTGATTCACTTAACAACCACGTAATTAACTTAAGAACAAGAGTTCCACTTAACAACGGTGGCAAGGAAAGTTATAGAAAGGGGTAAAACTCACTTAACAACTGTCTTGCTTAGCAACAGAAAGTTTGGGTTCAATCGCGGCCGTAAGTTGAGCAGTCACCTGTATTAAAGCCATAACTTTCCAAAAAAATATAACAGAATCACAGAGTTGAAAGGGAGCTTGGAGATGTTCTAGTCCAACCCCCTGCTAGCTCTATTTTTTTGTTTGTTTGTTTATTTGATCTATATATCACCCAGTGCCACGGATCCTTTTTTTAAATCATGGTTTACCGAAATGCACCACTCTTTGCATGGATATCATATAAAGCTAAAATGAAACAGTTTGTAGCACAAGGGCTTAGCACAAGCTGGGAATCCTGGCTTCCTATTAAGGATTTCTGGAGCTTACAGCACTTCATGAGGTCTAGAAACACCGTTTCCTTTTGCCAATGGTGAAAAATGAAAGAATTACCATCCTTCCTTTTTTGAGAAGACAGGGCAGTTGAGTCAATATCAGAAGAGCATGCAGATCGTCTTCAACATGGGACTGACTGCTTAGCGAACTAAAATCGCAACAGATCCCAAATCCGGTTTCTTCCATTTATTCTGCTTTTCAGATGCTGGTTAGGAAGGTCACAGTTGAAGATTATAGAATGCTACTCACTATACCACTCTATAAAGCCTTAGTAAGGCCACACCTAGAGTCCTGCATCCAGTTTTGGTCACCACACTATAAAAAAGAGGTTGAGACTCTAGAAAAGGTGCAGAGAAGAGCAACCAGGATGATTAGGGGACTGGAGGCTGAAACATACAATGAACAGTTGCAGGAATTGGGCCTGGCTAGTCTAGTGAAGAGAAGGACCAGGGGAGACAGGAGACCAGGGTTCAAATATTTGAGGGGCTGCCACAGAGAAGAGGAGGGGGTCAAGCTATTCTCCAAAGCCCCCGAAGGCCAAACAAGGAATAATGGATGGAAACTGAACAAGGAGAGATTCAACCTGGAAATAAAGAGAAACTTTCTGACAGGGAGAACAATCCACCCATAGAATAGAAGTTGTGGGAGTTTCATCCCTGGAGGCTTTCAAGAAGAGACTGGACCGCCATCTGTCAGAAATGATGTAGGGTCTCCCGCTTGGGCGGGGGGGTTGGACTAGATGACCTATAAGGTCCCTTCCAACTCTGATTATCTGTTATCTGATTATGTGACCCCTGTGATGCTTCAAACATGCCCAGGGGTCCAAATTTTTGATCTTGTGACTGCAGGGATGCTGCCATGGTTTTAAGTGTGTTGACCAGGGTGATGGGATTCGCAGCGGTTCAGGCGATTGGTTGGCCCCTGCCTTAGTCTGTCCTTTATTTCTGTGTTTTGCAGCCCAGCTGATCTGTGTGGCACAGTAGATTGCTGCCCCTCAGCTATTTTTCTCAGCGGGGCTGCAGCAGAAAGTAAGTTTTAGTGCTGAAATTGGGCAGTTTTTAAATGCTGCGCGCGCAAAGCACAGACAACCCCCCCCCCTCTGAACCAGTTGTTACACCGGTTGAATCCAACCACTGGCGAGGACCAGTTATAAGCCCCTTTTGTCAACTCATAAAATATTTTTATATTTCTTTTTAAAGTTGCCAACAGAAAGAGAGGGGGGGGGAGGGGTTTGAAAGAGCAGTGCAGCAGCTTGGAAACCGAAAGTGCATTCCATGCATAGTTTTGCAAAGATAGTAACTAGGTCACTGACGTTTCTACCCAGCAAAATTCTAACTGGAGAGCCTGATTGATGATTCTGGGCTATGGAGGTGTCCCATTGGAGAATATGAATTAGAATACACCTGGCGGGGGCGTGAAACCAGGGTCAAGGGTGACAATGAATGATGTGCCTCAGAATCGGCTACACCCAGGCAGTGCCGGATATGTTAACTCCCAATAAATCCTTTTGAAGTTTTGGAAGTTTGGCTCGAGACTCAGGATTTAAATGGGGGTCACTGTCGGAATCCTGACAGTGTCTTTTTTCAGTTGAACTAAGTGAATGGCCAAATGACTGACTGTCTTCAGATTCCATTTCCAGCTACTGAACATACAATGCTCTGTGTTGGCACAATACTTTAAACCCTAAATAACCAATGAGTTGCACTCACCCCATAACATCCAGCTAAACACCGAGCGATCGGGGATAACCATTAGCCAACCTTTGGGCATGCTGCTGATGCATCCACAGAGTTTTCAACAACTTAATTGTGTTGTAGAAACACTGAGAGTTGTACGTGAGGGACGCTTTGGCAATCGAGTGTATGTCAGAAACACAAGAATGTGCTTAGAGTAAGCCGAGGCCAAATGAGATCATTACGCAAACTGCCTCGACTGGTTCTCCCAGCCGGTTGGGAATTTAGCAAGCTGCCCATCAACTGATCTGTTTAAAAAAACTTTGCTGATTGAATAGAATAAAGAATAGAATAGAATACAATAGAATAGAATACAATAGAAATACAAAATAGATAGAATATAGAATAGAATAGAAGCAATGAAATAGAATAGAATAGAAATAGAGTAGAGTAGAGTGGAGTGGAGTGGAGTGGAGTGGAGTGGAGTGGAGTGGAAGGGAAGGGAAGGGAAGGGGAGAGGAGAGGAGAGGAGAGGAGAGGAATGGAATGGAATGGAATGGAATGGAATGGAATGGAATAGAATAGAATAGAATAGAATAGAATAGAATAGAATAGAATAGAATAGAATAGAATAGAATAGAATAGAATGGAATGGAATGGAATGGAATACAGAGAATGGAATGGAATGGAATGGAATGGAAGGGAAGGGAAGGGAAGGGAAGGGAAGAGAAGAGAAGAGAAGAGAAGAGAAGAGAAGAGAAGAGAAGAGAAGAGAAGAGAAGAGAAGAGGAATGGAATGGAATGGAATAGAATAGAATAGAATAGAATAGAATAGAATAGAATAGAATAGAATAGAATAGAATAGAAGCAATTAAATAGAATAGAAATAGAGTAGAGTAGAGTAGAGTAGAGTAGAGTAGAGTAGAGTAGAATAGAATAGAATAGAATAGAATAGAATAGAATAGAATAGAATAGAATAGAATAGAATAGAATAGAATAGAATAGAATAGAGAGAATGGAATGGAATACAGAGAATGGAATGGAATGGAATGGAATGGAAGGGAAGGGAAGGGTAGGGAAGAGAAGAGAAGAGAAGAGAAGAGAAGAGAGAGAAGAGAAGAGAAGAGAAGAGAAGAGAAGAGAAGAGAAGAGAAGAGATGGAACAGAACAAAAGGAGAAGAGAAGTGATGGAATGGAATGGAACAGGAAGAGAAGAGAAGAGAAGAGAAGAAGAGAGGAATGGAATGGAATAGAATAGAATAGAATAGAATAGAATAGAATAGAATAGGCCCGTTTTTCGGCCTCCCAAAGCTGCAGAGGCTTCCCTTGAGCCTCCGGGAAGCGAAAATGGCCTCAAACGGACCGAAAAATTAGCTGGGAGGTGCATGCATGCACAGTGTAGGTAAGTTTCACTGGGGCTCACGTGCCCACACAAATGGCTCTGCATGTCATCTGTGGCACACATGCCATAGGTTTGCCATCTAGTCTAACCCCCCTGCTCCAGCAGGAGATCCTTATGGAATCATAGAACAGCAGGGTGAGAAGGGAGTGTGTGCAGGGGTGGGATTCTACCAGTTCGCACCTATTCACCAGAACCGGTTGTTAACATCCTAAGCAGTTCGGAGAACCGGTTGTTAGAAGAAATTCCTGGCCTAATCCTGTAAGGAAGGCAGAAAGGAAACATGCTGGTGTTGCTGCTTACAGAAACTGCCTCTCCGTTAACCCTTATTACATTCTTGGCAGAACTAGACTTCCTGTCTCAGGAACATCTCTGGAGTTTTTTTCCCCTCCTTTGCTGGTACTTTGCTTGTGTGGAGGGACCATTTAAAGTTACAATGGCACTGAAAAAAGTGACTTATGACCGTTTTTCACACTTACGACTGTTGCAGCATCCCCATAGTCATGAGAGGCCAGGCGAGGAGATGCGTGCCTCGATGTGAGTGATATTGAGTTGGCCACACCCAGCCAGTCACATGACCACCAAGCCACGCCCACCACCTAAGCCACACCCACAGAACCGGTTCTTAAAAAATTTGAATCCCACCCCTGAGTGTGTGTGTATGTGTGTGTGTGTGTGTGCATGGCTGTCAAAACTCCAAAAACAGATCAAGTAGCTTTGGGGAGGTCAGTCGCAAATTAGAACACTTACTAAGCAATTGGCCATTAAGTGAGGGCCGCTTGTATTTGGTTTGCCAGTCACATGTCCACCCTGGCCATGCCCACCCAGTCACATCCACCAAGCTACACCCACAAATTAAGCCATGCCCACAGAACCAGTTGTTAAAACATTTGACTTCCATCCCTGGTGGCAAGAAAGGCTATAAAACAGAGCAAAACTCACTTAAATGTCTTTGCTTAGCAGCGAAACATTGGCTCCTCCCTTGCGATCGTAAGTCAAGGACTATCTATGTATTGTACAGAAGTACATCGTGTTTTTTAACCGCTTCTTTCATTGGTGGCTTACCAAATTGACTTTCAGGCACAAATGCATAAAGGCATTTAAAAGAGCCGTAATTCCAGCTACTATTAAAACCGAAACACCATTTGTAGGAAAAGTTTAAGGCTAGTTGAGACGAATGGTCCCTTCGTCATCGCCACCAGTTCCCCCGGGCCGGAGCCATCATGCCAGCGTCCAATCCCTTTTTAATTATTACCCAGGATAGTTTTCCATCGGTCTTAAGAGGTGAGTCAAATACTTAGGCCGGCCTGGGCTCATCGGATTAAAGAAGAATCAACGGATTACATTGCTCGGTTTACTCTGAAATTATCCAGTCTCCATTCTTGGGCTCCAAGGACTCAGCATGTTTTACTTTATGCTAAGGGAAAAGAGGGTTACATTTTCAAAAACCCTACAACCCTGACATTTGCCTTAAAGATCCGTTTATTTATTTGAATCCCAGCCTGGTAATTTTTTTTAGAAATAACTCAAGGTGCAAAGGTCTAGTGGTTAAAGCACCAGGGTAGAATTCAGCAGATGGTGACCTCAAGTCCTGCCTTAGCCATGAAAGCCAGCTGGGTGACTTTGGGCCTATCAACCAGGAGATGGTGAGTTCTAGTCCCACCTTAGGCATGAAAGCCAGTTGGGTGACTTTGGACCAATCATCAGGTGACTGTGAGTTCTAGTACCATCTTAGGCATGAAAGCTGACTGGGTAACTTTGGGACAATCATCAGGTGACAGTGAGTTCTAGTGCCGCCTTAGGCATAAAAGTCAGCTGGATGACTTTAGGACAATCACCAGGAGAGAATGAGTTCTAGTACCACCTTAAGCTGGGTGATTTCAGTATCACCTTAGGTGTGAAAGCTGGCTGGGTGACTTTTGAGACAATCATCAGGTGACTGTGAGTTCTAGTACCATCTTAGGCATGAAAGCCTAGTGGGTGATTTGGGGCCAATCACCAGGTGACGGAGAGTTCTAGTCCCGCCTTAGGCGTGAAAGTCGGCTGGATGACTTTAGGACAATCACCAGGAGACGATGAGTTCTAGTACCATTTTATAATAAATTATCAGAGGGGCGAACCTCTCTGAGAGCGAAAATTCGCTAAAGATGGTCACAACAGTGGAGTCGCCGCTTATGGCAGTGTCATTAATCACATGTCACTCAAGATCTGGACTCAACCTTTCCTGGTTCCACGCATGTAAACATCGTAACATTTGAGCCGGATGATTTTAGTCCCACCTCAGGCATGAAAACCAGCTGAGTGACTTTGGGACAATCACCAGGTGATGGTGATTTCTAGTCCAACCTCAGGCGTGAAAGCTGGCTGGGTGACTTTGGGCCCTCTCTCTCAGCCCAACCCACCTCACAGGGTTGTTGTTGCAGGGCAAATAGGAGGAGGAAGGTATATTGGAAATGTTACTCCAAACTTGAGTCATTTGTAAAATGAATAAAAGGCAGGGTGCAGATAAATAAATAAATAAAAATAATATAGAGTGACCACCAAGGCAAATAAAAGAATGGTAACTAAATGGGAGATACCAGCCTGAAGCAGATGCCATTCTGTTTCATTTGTCATGACTGCTGCTTTGAGAAATAGTGTCCTGGGCCTTTCAGCCCCTTTGACCTCCAGAATCTGGGTCACCTAATCCTGGTCAGAAGGGTTTAAGCTCTTATCAGAAGAGGAGACAAGATCTTGGAACTCCTCCGCAAATAAAGGAACCAATCCTATTGTGCCCGTTCCCTGGAATATTGCAAAAAGCTAGAAACCTGAATAAATCCCTTCTTTCCATTTTGGACCCAACTTTTTTTGCAAGAAACTTTATGTCCAGTGTGCTGTATGTTTTTTGTGGGGATCCTTGATGGGCTTATTATGCAGACGTTTCGTAACCCATCTAGGTAACATCATCAGTACTGGAAGGAAGTGGGATTTGGGAGGAGGTGGGGAGGAGGAAGAGGAGGAAGAGGATTGTGGGTTCCTTTTTGAGCTTGCTTGCTTCCTGGCAAATGTTTCATGAACCAACTAAGTAACATCATCAGTGCTAGAAGGGAGTGGTGTATAAGGAGGAGGAGGAGGAGGAGGAAGAGGAGGAGGAGGAGGAGGAGAAGGAGAGAACTGTGGAGTCCATGGTGCTCTCTGAACTTGGCTGCTTTTTTGCAGACGTTTCATGACCCAACTAGGTAACGTCATCAGTGCTAGAGCCAAGTAAAAGAGAGGAGAAAGCATTGGGAGCTAACCAAGGACTTATGGGATGCTGACTCAGGAATTCTGGGAGTTGAAGTCCACAGGTGGGAAAGGGCCTTAGTTTCCTACCTCCACCCTTGGGTATCAACATCCGAGAATGCTTGGGGCTCCCTGAGCTTGGTAGTTTTCTTGGAGACATTTCGTGACCCAACCAAGTGACATCATCAGCGCTACAAGAGAGTGGGGTTTGCTCTCTCTTTATGTACAAGTGGCTTCCTTTTCACTAGTGATGGGAATTTTGGTATCTTCTTAGTATTTATTCATTTATTTAAATTTATATACCGCCCCCTCTCCCAAAGGGACTCAGGGCGGTGAACAGCCAGAATAAAATACACATATAAAACACATATACAATATTTAAAAATTAAAAGAATTAAATACATTGGCTCTTACAAAGATTAAAAATAAGGGGATTAAGAAAGTTAAAACCAGATTAAAAAGTTTAAAAACCCCTAGGCCAGACTGGCTTGTAGTTCTATTGTTAACTGTTTGTCTGAATGGATAGTTCCTTCATTGGGGTGTTGTTGTTTTGTACAACTAAGTTGTTGCTCTAGCATTAAACTTGGTGTTAATTTTTTGCTTATATGCTTTTTTCCCCCCCCCTCCTCAAAATAAGTGAACAGGCAAACCCAACAGGACATTTAAAGGAGACCATTTTGCACCTAAACTGAATTATTTCCATTGACGTCAAGTGCTGCTTGGCCAGATTAAATGGAGTGCAGATCAGAGGGGAAAGTTTGACTTTCCCAGTGTTTCCCAGTTTGGGGGGAGGCGGATGCATAACCAAGGCACACTCCTTTCCACAGAAGAAGAAGAAAAAAGGCCGGAAAAATATGGAAACAATTTCCTGGGCGGAAAGGCTGGATTTAAAGGAAGAAATCAGTTCAAGCCCCTTGGCTTTGGCCCTTGAGAACCAAAAGTTAGAATTCAGCTGGTAATTGAAAATGAGGGTGAATTTTTGCAGGAGCATCGATCCAGGGCAGAGCTGAATACAGGGAATGAAGGGTATATTTGGGGATACCTTCAAGGGGAACAGGAAAGGAGGGAGGGAGGGAAGGAGAAAGTGGAAGGAAGGAAGAGGAAGGAAGGAAGGAAAAGTTGGAAAGGAAGGAAGATAAAGGGAGAAGGAAGGAAGGATGGAGAAAGGAAACAAGGAGATAGGACGAAAGGAAAGGGGAGGAAGGAGTGAGAAAGGGAGAAGGAAGGAAGGAAGCAATAGAGGGAGGGAGGGAGGGAAGGAGAAAGTGTAGAGGAAGGAATTGGAGAAGAAGGAAGGGAAAGGGAAAAAGAAGGAAGGATGGAGAAAAGAAAGGAGACAGGAAGGAGAGAGAAAGGGAGAAGGAAGGAAGGAATATAGGGAGGGAAGGAGGGAAGGAGAAAGTGGAGAGGAAGGAAGAAAGGAAAAAGAGGAAAGGAAGGAAAATGAATTGGAGAGGGAAGAAGGAAGGTAAAAGGAAGAGGAAAGAAGGATGGAGAAAGGAAAGAAGGAGACAGGAAGGAAGGAAAAGGAGTGAAAGAAGGATGGATGGAAGGAGAAAAAGTGAAGAGGAAGGAAGTTAAAGGGATGAAAGAGGGAGGGACGGAGGAAAAAGAATGGAAAGAAGGAAGGAGACAGGAAGAAAGAAAAGGGAGGAAGGGAGGAGAGAGATGGAGAAAGAAGGAAGGAAAAGGAGTGAGGGCAGGATGGATGGAAGGAGAAAAAGTAAAGAGGAAGGAAGATAAAGGGAAGAGGGAGGGAGGGAGGAAAAAGAATGGAAAGAAGGAAAGAGATAAGAAGAAAAGGAAGGAGGGAAGGAGGAGAGAGAAAGGGAGAAGGAAGGAAGGAAAAGGAGCGAGGGAAGGATGGAGGGAAGGGGAAAAAGTGGAAAGGAAGGAAGGAAAAGGGAGAGGTTGGAAGAAAGGAGGGAGGGAAGAGAGCTGGAAGAGGCCGGTGGTTGCCTCTGTTGGCGGAGGCTGGCTTGGCCTCAGCCCACCCCGGAGCTGCTCTGGTTGCCCACCTCGGGCCACCATTCCTGGGCCACAGCCCCCTTCAGCCTCCGGAGAAGCCACATTTCCCGCTCTCTCTGTGCAGGGGCTGCGGGGTGAGGCCGGGCCGGGCCGGGCCGGGCCGGGTCAGCTATCAAAGGCAGCAGATGGAACCGCCCGTTAATCCTTTCCCTGTGATCCACTTAAGCCCCCTGGGCAACCTGCCCTTTCTGGCAGAGGGAGGGAGGGAGGGAGGGGGAGGGCTGGGAATGGGGAAGGCCCCGATGACGACACTCGGATGTTCCCGGTCCAGATGGCCTCGGAGGCACCACGACAACAGAAGGAGGGGGGAGGAGGCATTGGCTTGATTGCCAAATGTACAAGCCTTCCTTCCTTTCCTCCGGTCTCCTTCTCTCCTTTCTCCTTCCTTCCTCCTTTCTCTTTTTCTGTCTCTCTTTCCTCCCTTTCCTTTCTCTTTCCTATCTCCTTCCTTTTTTCCTTCCTCCTTCCCTTCCCAGAATTTCCTTCCTCCTTCTCCCTTTCTCTCCTTTCTCCCTCTTTCCTTCCTTCCTTCCTTTCTTCCTGTCTCCTTCTTTCCTTTCTTCTTCCTTCCTTCTTTCTCTTTTTCTGTCTCTCTTTCCTCCCTTTCCTTTCTTCCTGTCTCCTTCCTTCCCTCCTCTCTCCCTCACTCTCCCTTCTTCCCTCTTCCTCCCTTTATCTATCTCTGCTTCCTCCCTTCCTTTCCTTTTTTCCTATCTCCTTCCTTTTTTCTTTCCTCTCTCCCTTCCTCCTTCTCCCTTTCTCTCCTTTCTCCCTCTCCTTCCTTCCTTCATTTCTTCTTGTCTCCTTCTTTTCTTTCTCCTTCCTTCCTTCTCTTTTTGTCTCTTTCCTCTCTTTCCTTTCTTCCTGTCTCCTTCCTTCCCTCCTCTCTCTCTCACCCTCCCTCCCTTTCTTCCTCCCTCTTCTTCCCTTTATTTCTCCTTCCTCCCTTCCTTTCCTTTCTTCCTGTCTCCTTCCTTTTTCTTCCTCCCCATCCTTCCTCCCTCCCTTCCTCCTTCTCCCTTTCTCTTTCTCTTCCTTCATTTCTTCCTGTCTCCTTCTTTCCTTTCTTCTTCCTCCTTTCTCTTTTTCTGTCTCTCTTTCCTCCCTTCTCTTTCTTCCTGTCTCCTTCCTTCCCTCCTCTCTCCCTCACTCTCCCTTCTTCCCTCTTCCTCCCTTTATCTATCTCTGCTTCCTCCCTTCCTTTCCTTTCTTCCTATCTCCTTCCTTTTTTCCTTCCTCTCTCCCTTCCTCCTTCTCCCTTTCTCTCCTTTCTCCCTCTCCTTCCTTCCTTCATTTCTTCCTGTCTCCTTCTTTCCTTTCTCCTTCCTTCCTTCTCTTTTTGTCTCTTTCCTCTCTTTCCTTTCTTCCTGTCTCCTTCCTTCCCTCCTCTCTCTCTCACCCTCCCTCCCTCTCTTCCTCCCTCTTCTTCCCTTTATCTCTCCTTCCTCCCTTCCTTTCCTTTCTTCCTGTCTCCTTTCTTTTTTCTTCCTCCCCTATCCTTCCTCTCTCCCTTCCTCCTTCTCCCTTTCTCTTTCTCTTCCTTCATTTCTTCCTGTCTCCTTCTTTCCTTTCTCCTTCCTTCCTTCTCTTTTTCTGTCTCTCTTTCCTCCCTTATTTTCCTTTCTTCCTGTCTCCTCCCTCCCTCCCTCTTCCTTCTCTCCTTCCCTCCTGTCCCTTTTTCTCTCTGCCTCTCCTACCTCCCTTCTGTCTTTCCAAAGAGTCCAAATAACATGTTTAGTGATCGGTCAAAGTTACAAGGCACTGAAAAAAAATGACACAGATAGTTTCCACGTTGTGGGACTACCTGTGCTTGCAAAATGAGCTCTTCTGCATGAATCATTTGCTAGGTTGACTCTCTCCTAATCAATCTGTTTGTTTTCTTCATTCACTGATCCTGTTATCAATGAATAAACAGTGCTTAACCTGTTCCCCGGGGGTTGGTTGCTCACATTTCCGTGAATTGAGCATGGAAAAAGAAAGTTTACTTAAGAGTACAGCTTCTGTCTGTTAAGCATTTGAAAAATGTTTCAATAATGAAACTACGGATGTTTGAACTGTAAGCTACCGGCCTTACAAAGCACCAGGGAATATAAATGTACCAATCAATATAAAAATAAAGTCAGTGCGGAAGCCTGATTCACTTAACAACGGTGAGATTCACTTAACAACTCCAGTGAATTGCTTAACAACCACGGCAAAAGGCTGTAAAATCCCATGCAATTCATTTCACAACTGCCTTCCACACACATTGTGCTGCCAATTTGAGTTGTAAGCTGAAGACTAACTTTGCTAAGCCACAAACTATAACTTAGAAACCATTCCAGGAGCCAAACTAGGTCCATAGCATTATATTGCCATAGGTAGTCCCTGACTTACAATGGTTCACTTAGTGACCGTTCAAAGTTACAACGACACTGAAAAAAGGGACTCGGGACCAGGGGTGGGATTCAAAAATCCCAGCAACCGGTTCGCTGCCCCGTTGCTGGGTGGGCGTGGACTACCAGAAGTTCTGGGGGGGGGGGGGGGCATTTTTCGCCTTCCCCAGAATCCGGAGGCTTCCTTTGGGCCTCTGGGAGGGTGAAAATGGCGTCCCCCAGGCTCTGAAGGCCCTCCGGAAGCCGGAAACAGGTGTCAAGCCCAAAATTGACCTATACGTAGCCATTTTATTTAGCCTTATTATATATTCCTTTTCTTTCTTTCTCTTTGCTGGTTATGGGGGGGGAGAGGGTTTCGGGCTTGCCACGTTCCTAAGGTGGGAGGAGTGGAGGTAGAGAGAGTTGTTTAGGCTAGGTGGTTCTCCTTCCCGTGGGAACGAAAGCTGACCTTGCTGAGACCTGCAGGTGGAGATTGAGGACACCAGGCAAATGTTAATTTATTTCTATTGGGGAATGTGACTTTTGAGGGGGTGTTGTTTCTAACTCCCAATATTATGTGGGGTCATTCCGGGTTGTGTCAGATCCGGAATGACAATGGACTCGTTGCTTCCTTAAATAAAAGAAATTCTTTTGGAAGATGGCCTTTGCTCTTTTCTTTGTAAAATGGATTTCATCCCTTGGAAACCTGACAACAGGCCCGTTTCGTGACTTCTGGAACTTCCGGAAGGCCCGTTTTTTTCCCCCTCCCAAAGCCTCCGCCCGGACCTGCATCCAAAAAGGGCCATGTGGAGACTCCTGGGAGGGGAGGGGCAAGAGGGGCGGGGCCAGTCGGTCGGTTCAACTCCCGGTTCAGCGAACCAGATGCAAATTTAACAACCAGGTCGCCTGAACCGGTCCGATCCGGCTGAATCTCATCCCTGCTTAGGACCATTTTTTTCACACTTATGACCGTTGCAGCATCCCCGTAGTCACGTGATTGAAGTCAGCTTGGCGACTGACTCATACTTGTGACGGTTAAAGTGTTCTGGGTTCACGCTATTCCCTTTTGCGACCTTCTGGCAAGCCAGGTCAATGGGGGATTGTTGAGCCAGATTTATTTAACAGTTGTGTAACTAACTTAAACTATTGCGGTGATTCGTTTAACAACCGTGGCAAGGAAGGTCATAAAAAGAGACAAAGCTCCCTTAGCAAATGTCTCACTGAGGAACAGAAATGTTGGGCTCAAATGTGGTCGTAAACCGAGGACTACCTGTATCTCTGATTGAACTATTGTACAGTCACGAAACGTTGGGTGGTTTTAGATGTTGCTAAATTAAGACGGCTTGCTTGTCTTGGGGGTTATGTTGTGCGGCCTGCTGGGATCAGCAAATGATGGCTTAGGGCAGCGGTAGGGAACCTTGGCTCTTTTATCACTGATGGACTTCAACTCCCAGAATTCCTGAGTGAGCCATAAAAGTTTCCCCATCCCTGGCCTAGTGGTTTTCCAGTTGTGAGGGAAATCAATTTTTGACTTGAATGGGACTGTTTAATATACAAATGTAGGACATATAAAGAATATTGATCATTCAAGTCAAAAATTAGGACATTTGTATATTGAACAATCCCATTCAAATCAAAAATTGATTTCCCTCACAACTGAAAAACCAGTAGGCCAGGGATGGGGAAACTTTTATGGCTCACTCAGGAATTCTGGGAGTTGAAGTCCATAAGTGATAAAAGAGCCAAGGTTCCCTACCACTGGTTTAGGGCAAGGTGTGTCACTCTCCCATTTTATCTTGCGGGAAGCACTGCATTCTGACTACCATAAGTTTGTCATTTGTAAATGATGAGGGGATGGTTGGACGCTAAAACCTACGAGGAACGGTTGCAGGCTAGTCTAGGAAAGAGAAGGACCAGGGGAGACAGGAGAGCAGTCTTCCAATATTTGAGGGGCTGCCCCAGAGAGGAGGAAGGGCGTCAAGCTATTCTCCAAAGCAAAAGAAAGAAAGGAAAGAAAGGAAAGAAAGAGAAAGGAAGGAAGGAAGGAAGGAAGGAAGGAAGGGAGGGAAAGAAGGAAGGAAGGAAGGAAAGGAAAGGAAAGGAAAGGAAAGAAGGAAGGAAGGAAGGAAGGAAAGAAAGAAAGAAAGAAAGAAAGAAAGAAAGAAAGAAAGAAAGAAAGAAAGAAAGAAAGAAAGAAAGAAAGAAAGAAAGAAAGAAGGAAGGAAGGAAGGAAGGAAGGAAGGAAGGAAAGAAAGAAAGAAAGAAAGAAAGAAAGAAAGAAAGAAAGAAAGAAAGAAAGAAAGAAAGAAAGAAAGAAAGAAAGAAAGAAAGAAAGAAAGAAAGAAAGAAAGAAAGAAAGAAAGAAAGAAAGACATCTGAGCAAACCATGGATGGACAGAAGACATGTCTAGTTTAAGGAAAAGAAGGAGGGGGTGACATGATAGCAGTCTTGCAATATCTCAGGGCTTGACACAAAGAAGAGATGAAAAAAGATGTGGAGACTCTAGAAAGAGAGCAGAGAAGAGCAACCAGGAGGATGAGGGCATTGGAGGCTGAAACATATGAAGAACGGTTGCAGGAACTGGGCTTGGCTAGTCCAGTAAAGAGAAGGACCAGGGGAGACATGATAGCGGTCTTCCAATATTTGAGGGGCTGCTACAGAGAAGAGGAAGGTGGTCAAGCTATTCTCCATAGTCCCCCGAAGGCCAGAAAAGGAATAAAGGAAGGAAGCTTAAGAAAGAGAGATTCAATGTGGAAATAAGGAGGAATTTTCTGACAGTGAGGACAATCAACCAATGGAACAGAAGTTGCCTTCGGAAGTTGTGGGAGCTTCATCCCTGGAAGCTTTCAAAAAGAGATCGGACTGCCATCTGTCAAAAATGGTGTAGGGTCTCGTGCTTGGGCGGGGGGTTGGACTAGATGACCTACCAGGTCCCTTCCAACTCTGATGATCTGTTATCTGTTAAATGCAATATTTATGCCCGGCTAGAAAGTTGTGACATGGATCAACATAATCTTCTTAAGATGTTATTTCATGACAAGGAGTTTTAGTTTATTTTTAATGCCTTCGTAAGGCCACACTTGGAATCCTGCATCCAGTTTTGGTCACCACAATTGTAAAAAAAGATGTGGAGACACTAGAAAGAGAGCAGAGAAGAGCAACCAGGATGATTAGGGGACTGGAGGCTAAAACATATGAAGAACGGTTGCAGGAACTGGGCCTGGCTAGTTTAATGAAAAGAAGGACTAGGGGAGACATGACAGTTGTGTTTCCAAGTATGAGGGGCTGTCATAGAGTGAGGATCAAGCTCTTCTCCAATGCACCAGAAGGCAGGACAAGAAGCAATGAATGGAGACTGATCAAGGAGAGATTTAACCTGGAACTAAGGAGAAATTTCCTAAGGGTGCAAACAATCAATCAGTGGAACAACTTGCTACCAGAAGTTGTGGGTGCTCCATCCCTGGAGGTTTTCAAGAAGAGATTGGACAGCCTTTTATCCAGAATGGTATAGGGTCGATGGGGTTGGACTAGAAGACCTCCAAGGTCCCTTCCAACTCTGTTATTCTTTTAGTCCAGAGGTCTCCAAACTTGGCAACTTTAAGACTTGTGGACTTCCACAAGTCTTAAAGTTGTCATGTTTGGGGTCCCCTGTTTTAATCCCTTGCATTACATCCCTGTAAGAGGCGGGGGAGGAAATTACAGCTTGATAATATTAAAAGAGTTACCATTTAAACAGGAATCTACTGAGAAGGGGCAGCGAGTGGCTTCTGTTCTGGAAAAGCCAGTTGGGTTTAGGGTTCATCATAGGTGAAGGCTGAAGTCCAACAGTTCATCTGAAACAAAGATGCGAGGAGACAGAAAGATTGGAATGCGACTGGCGCTGAAAATCTCCTACACACAGACAGACACACACGCACCCAACAGTTCTCCAAAAACACAAAAAAGTGGGAACATGCTCTGTTATAAGGCAGCACAACTTGTTCCTGAGAAAATAGACAGGCAAAGTGAGATGTAGGTCTCCTTGGGGAACTTGCAGATTGCTAGAGTGTTTTTTTTCCCTGGTTTTGCCCAGTTTTTGTAGCTCCATTTAAAAAGAGGGTCTGGATTGGACTGAGCAGAGGGGAGGGGGAATTGTTGAAGCTGCAGTATAAAGCTTGTAGGTAAGAAATAGCTTGTACTTCAAATTTAATAGACGGGTTGCTGAATTTTAGATCGATGTGTCTGTCTGACTATCTCTATCTCATCCATCTCTCTCTCTCTCTATCTATCTATCTCTATCATCTCTATCAATCATCTATTATCTATCATCTATCTCACATCTATCAATCATCTATTATTCTATCTACATCTATCTTATCTATCTGTCTGTCTGTCTGTCTATCTATCTCATCATGTTTATCTCTATCACGTCTATCTATCTATCTTGATTCTTGACTCTTGATGAATGTCTCTTTTCTTTTATGTACACTGAGAATATTTGCACCAAGACAAATTCCTTATGTGTCCAATCACACTTGGCCAATAAAGAATTCTATCTTCTATCCATCCATCTATCTGTTTATTTCTATCTATCATATAACTATCTATGTCATCCATCTGTTTCTCTATCTCATCCATGTTTATATCTATCTTTATCTATCTATCTATCTATCTATCTATCTATCTATCTATCTATCTATCTATCTATCTATCATGTATGAATCATATCCATCTGTTTTTCTCTATCTCTCATCTGTTTTTCTCTCTCTATCTCATCCATCTGTTTCTCTATCTCATCATGTTTATCTCTGTCTATCATGTATCTACCTCATTGATGTTTCTATCTCATCTATCTATCTATCATCCGCTTTATGTCTTTTATAAATACTGCAATGTGGCAAACATATATTATGCTCCTTATTTTCTCCACAACAACCCTTTGAGGTAGATTGGGCGGAGCGAGAAGGACTGGCCCAAGGCCACTCAGCCAGCTTTCATATCTAAAACAGCATTAGAACTCACTGCCTTCTGGTCATTGGCCCAAAATCATTCTTCTGGCTTTCATGTCTTAAAGGAGAACTAGAACTCACCGTCTCCTGGTCATTGTTCCAAAGTCACCCAGCTGGCTTTCATGCCTAAGGCGGAACTAGAACTCACGTCTCCTGGTCAACGGTCCAAAGTCACTCAGCTGGCTTTCATGCCTAAGGCAGGACTAGAACTCACCGTCTCCTGGTCAATGGTCCAAAGTCACTCAGATGGCTTTCACGCCTAAGGTGGGACTAGAACTCACGTCTCCTGGTTAACGGTCCAAAGTCACTCAGCTGGCTTTCATGCCGAAGGCGGAACTAGAACTCACGTCTCCTGGTCAACGGTCCAAAGTCACTCAGATGGCTTTCATGCCTAAGGCGGGACTAGAACTCATCGTCTCCTGGTCAACGGTCCAAAGTCACCCAGCTGTCTTTCATGCCTAAGGCAGGACTAGAACTCACCGTCTCCTGGTCAACGGTCCAAAGTCACTCAGATGGCTTTCACGCCTAAGGTGGGACTAGAACTCACGTCTCCTGGTTAACGGTCCAAAGTCACTCAGCTGGCTTTCATGCCGAAGGCGGAACTGGAACTCACGTCTCCTGGTCAACGGTCCAAAGTCACTCAGATGGCTTTCATGCCTAAGGCGGGACTAGAACTCATCGTCTCCTGGTCAACGGTCCAAAGTCACCCAGCTGTCTTTCATGCCTAAGGCGGGACTAGAACTCACCGTCTCCTGGTCAACGGTCCAAAGTCACTCAGATGGCTTTCACGCCTAAGGCGGGACTAGAACTCACGTCTCCTGGTTAACGTTCCAAAGTCACTCAGCTGGCTTTCATGCCTAAGGCGGGACTAGAACTCACGTCTCCTGGTCAACGGTCCAAAGTCACTCAGATGGCTTTCATGCCTAAGGCGGGACTAGAACTCACCGTCTCCTGGTCAACGGTCCAAAGTCACTCAGATGGCTTTCACGCCTAAGGCGGGACTAGAACTCACCGTCTCCTGGTCAACGGTCCAAAGTCACTCAGATGGCTTTCACGCCTAAGGCGGGACTAGAACTCACGTCTCCTGGTCAACGGTCCAAAGTCACTCAGATGGCTTTCACGCCTAAGGCGGGACTAGAACTCACCGTCTCCTGGTCAACGGTCCAAAGTCACTCAGATGGCTTTCATGCCTAAGGCGGGACTAGAACTCACCGTCTCCTGGTCAACGGGTCCAAAGTCACTCAGCTGGCTTTCATGCCTAAGGCGGGACTAGAACTCACCGTCTCCTGGTCAACGGTTCCAAAGTCACTCAGTGGCTTTCACGCCTAAGGCGGGACTAGAACTCACGTCTCTGGTTAACGTTCCAAAGTCACTCAGCTGGCTTTCATGCCTAAGGCGGGACTAGAACTCACCGTCTCCTGGTCAACGGTCCAAAAGTCACTCAGATGGCTTTCACGCCTAAGGCGGGACTAGAACTCACGTCTCCTGGTTAACGGTCCAAAGTCACTCAGCTGGCTTTCATGCCTAAGGCGGGACTAGAACTCACCGTCTCCTGGTCAACGGTCCAAAGTCACTCAGATGGCTTTCACGCCTAAGGCGGGACTAGAACTCACCGTCTCCTGGTCAACGGTCCAAAGTCACTCAGCTGGCTTTCATGCCTAAGGCGGGACTAGAACTCACCGTCTCCTGGTCAACGGTCCAAAGTCACTCAGATGGCTTTCACGCCTAAGGCGGGACTAGAACTCACGTCTCCTGGTCAACGGTCCAAAGTCACTCAGCTGGCTTTCATGCCTAAGGCGGGACTAGAACTCACCGTCTCCTGGTCAACGGTCCAAAGTCACTCAGCTGGCTTTCATGCCTAAGGCGGGACTAGAACTCACGTCTCCTGGTCAACGGTCCAAAGTCACTCAGCTGGCTTTCATGCCTAAGGCGGGACTAGAACTCACCGTCTCCTGGTCATACCGGTCCAAAGTCACTCAGATGGCTTTCACGCCTAAGGCGGGACTAGAAACTCAGTCCTCTGGTCACGGTCCAAAGTCACTCAGCTGGCTTTCACGCCTAAGGCGGGACTAGACTCACCGTCTCCTGGTCAACGGTCCAAAGTCACTCAGCTGGCTTTCACGCCTAAGGCGGGACTAGAAACTCACGTCTCCTGGTCAACGGTCCAAAGTCACTCAGCTGGCTTTCATGCCTAAGCGGGACTAGAACTCACCGTATCCTGGTCAACGGTCCAAGTCACTCAGATGGCTTTCACGCCTAAGGCGGGACTAGAACTCACGTCTCCTGGTCAACGGTCCAAAGGTCACTCAGCTGGCTTTCAAGCTAAGGCGGGACTAGAACTCACCGTCCTCCTGGTCATCTGTCCAAAGTCACTCAGATGGCTTTCATGCCTAAGGCGGGACTAGAACGCACGTCTCCTGGTCAACGGTCCAAAGTCATCAGCTGGCTTTCATGCCTAAGGGGGACTAGAACTCACCGTCTCCTGGTCAACGGTCCAAGTCACTCAGTGGCTTTCACGCCTAAGGCGGGACTAGAACTCACCGTCTCCTGGTCAACGGTCCAAAGTTCACTCAGCTGGCTTTCATGCCTAAGGTGGGACTAGAACTCACCGTCTCCCTGGTCAACGGTCCAAAGTCACTCAGCTGGCTTTCAGCCTAAGGCGGGACTAGAACTCCCGTCTCCTGTCAACGGTCCAAAGTCACTCAGTGGCTTTCACCTAAGGCGGGACTAGAACTCACGTCTCCTGGTAACGGTCCAAAGTCACTCAGCTGGCTTTCATGCCTAAGGCGGGACTAGAACTCACCGTCTCCTGGTCAACGGTCCAAAGTCACTCAGCTGGCTTTCATGCCTAAGGCGGGACTAGAACTCACCGTCTCCTGGTCAACGGTCCAAAGTCACTCAGCTGGCTTCCTAAGCTTTCCTGTCAACGGTCCAAGTCACGGGCTCACCTAAGACTGAACTCACCGTCTCCTGGTCAACGGTCCAAAGTCACTCAGCTGGCTTTCATGCCTAAGGCGGGACTAGAAACTCACGTCTCCTGGTAAACGGTCCAAAGTCACTCAGCTGGCTTTCACGCCTAAGGCGGGGGGACTAGAACTCACCGTCTCCTGGTCAACGGTCCAAAGTCACTCAGCTGGCTTTCCTGCTACGGCCTAAGGGGACTAGAACTCACCGTCTCCTGGTCAACGGTCCAAAGTCACTCAGCTGGCTTTCATGCCTAAGGCGGGACTAGAACTCACCGTCTCCTGGTCACGTCCAAAGTCACTCAGCTGGCTTTCATGCCTAAGGCGGGGACTAGAACTCACCGTCTCCTGGTCAACGGTCCAAAGTCACTCAGCTGGCTTTCACGCCTAAGGCGGGACTAGAACTCACCGTCTCCTGGTCAACGGTCCAAAGTCACTCAGCTGGCTTTCACGCCTAAGGCGGGACTAGAACTCACCGTCTCCTGGTCAACGGTCCAAAGTCACTCAGCTGGCTTTCACGCCTAAGGCGGGACTAGAACTCACCGTCTCCTGGGCAAAAGTCGTTCCAAAGTCACTCAGCTGGGCTTTCACGCCTAAGGCGGGACTAGAACTCACCGTCTCCTGGTCACCAGTCCAAAGTCACTCAGCTGGCTTTCCCTGCCTACGGCGGGACTAGAACTCACCGTCTCCTGGTCAACGGTCCAAAGTCACTCAGCTGGCTTTCACGCCTAAGGCGGGACTAGAACTCACCGTCTCCTGGTCAACAGTCCAAAGTCACTCAGCTGGCTTTCATGCCTAAGGCTGGGACTAGAACTCACTGTCTCCTGGTCAACGGTCCAAAGTCACTCAGCTGGCTTTCACGCCTAAGGCGGGACTAGAACTCACCGTCTCCTGGTCAACGGTCCAAAGTCACTCAGCTGGCTTTCACGCCTAAGGCGGGACTAGAACTCACCGTCTCCTGGTCAACAGTCCAAAGTCACTCAGCTGGCTTTCACGCCTAAGGTGGGACTAGAACTCACCGTCTCCTGGTCAACGGTCCAAAGTCACTCAGATGGCTTTCACGCCTAAGGTGGGACTAGAACTCACCGTCTCCTGGTCAACGGTCCAAAGTCACTCAGATGGCTTTCACGCCTAAGGCGGGACTAGAACTCACCGTCTCCCTGGTCAACGGTCCAAAGTCACTCAGCTGGCTTTCATGCCTAAGGCGGGACTAGAACTCACGTCTCCTGGTCAACGGTCCAAAGTCACTCAGATGGCTTTCATGCCTAAGGCGGGACTAGAACTCACCGTCTCCTGGTTTCCAGGCCAGCATGATAATTAAAGGGTTGCTTAATTATGGAGGCAAGTTTTTTAAATCTGGGCTCAGTGAGTTTAATGGAACTAATGTGGTTTTGCTTTTCTCTGCTGAATTGCAAACTTCCTCCAGTGCCGGCGCTGCACACGACACCTGCATTTAAAAAGGTTTATTACTGCCTCTCTGACAGAAGCCTAGGCGGGTTCCCCAACCTGGCGCCCTTCTGCTATGTCGGGAGGGGTACCGGGTCAGGATAAGCCGGCTCGCGGCGCATTCACTCCTCAAAATAAAACGCGTTCACAAAACGCATGGGAAAAAAATCCGATTCGGGTGGGCGAAGTTTAAAATAACATTAAAAAAAAAAAAAAACACCCCTAATTTTGATTCCCTCAGAGCAAAGCGGAAAGAGGCGCCTGCGCATTGGAGAGGACGAAGCCGCCGGCTCGCCCGTCTCCGACGGGGCGGAGCAAAGGAGGGGGCGGAGCGGTCTACATCCGGGCCCCTTCACCCCCCCCCCCCCACCCCTGGTGTCGGTCTGGAGTCGGCGGCGTCCTCGCGCCGAGCGCTGTAAAGCGGCATTGGAACGTTCGCGGCGCCTCAGTGCTCTTCCGCCGGCGCAGGAGGCTGGAGCATCTTCTGCAAGGTAAGGAGTCCCTCCGGCGGCTGCCCGGTTTTCCTTGGGGAGGGGAGGTGGGGGTGGGGGGGTGACAGGACACCCTTTGCGCCCAGCCCCGCTTGCTTCATTGCAGAGGGGACCCTTCGGTGCACGGGTGTCTCGATTCATTGCCAAGGCTGTCTCGATTCATTGCCCAGCCCTTCTTCGACTTGCGAGAAAACGGGGTGAGTGGCGGATTGGGGCGGTGGGAGGAGGTGGGGGGCGGGGGTCGAGAGTCGAGAGTCGGAATTGCGGTGGCTTCCAGCCTTCTTGGTTAAGCATGGACTGCAGTGCCCATCGTCCGCGGCTGATGTGTTGTTGGGTTTTTCCCCTCCCCTACCCCGGCCTCTTTTTTCCTTCCTTTGGATTGCATGGCTGGAGAAGAGGGTCAAATTGGGAGGGGGAGGGAAAAGGGGCTTCTCGCAGAGGGAGATGGGAGTTGTAGTCCCGTCGGGTGCTGGGGAGGGGGCCAAGCTGAAGGTAGTTTTGACGGGGGCTGGTTTAAAGAAGGTAGAAGGAATCTGCTGCTCCTTCTTCCCCCCCCCCCTTCTACCCCAGAAGGGCGACCTGCCTTTGGGGTAAGAGAAATTTGGGGTGGGGGGGGAATCTCCTAGCAATTTGGGGGCTGGTCTTGGCAGCTCTATAGGGCATTTTGGCAATTGCAAGAAAGGAAGGGTGCCCATCTGGCTTCCTTTCCAGCCTGGCATGGGAGGAGGGGAAGATCTAGGAGAAGATGCCCCCATCTTGGACAGGCCCCTTCGGCTGTCAAAATGGGGCAAGAGAGGGGGGGGAGGATTTGCCTCCAGGACTTCATAAACTAGATTCTTCCCTGTGGCCCCCATCGAGGCTGAGGCCCCCCCGCTTCTTCTCTTAGGAGAGCAAAAAGTGGGGAGGCGAAGCTGTACATGAATCCCCCAAAACAGTCTTGACTTTGCTTCTTGGGAGAAATCTTTCCAAGAATTAGAGGAGGGGGGGGGTGATGGTGTCTCTGGATCTTCTCTTGGAATTGGGGGCATCCCCCCACTGATTCCCCCCCCCTAATTTGGGGGATGGGAGGGAGAAAACCTTCCTTTTTCTTGAATTGCATGATGTGGGGCCATCGTGGCCGCATTGGCACCTGCTCTCGGTGTCCAAATCCTGGGCTTGCCTCTGGGAATCCGGCTAGGAAAACCTTGTGTGTGTGTGTCCTTCATTCCAGAGCATTGGGGGGTGCATCCTTCCAACCAGGTCCCTCTGTCTGGGGGGGGGGGGGGGGGGGGTCTTTAATTCCTGAAGCTTGGAAAGGGTGTGGAGAGATCCATTGAAATGAAGGTATCAGCTGCCTTTTATTTTAATAGCTCTCCACTGTTTTTGTCAGCTGGGACATTTTGTAGGGCTGGGCTGCCTTCCCCTTTCCTTGCCTGGGGGGTGGAAGGGAGGGAGGGAGGGAGGATGAGGGCAGCTCCCCATGGTACTGTCCTAATTTCTAATTCAGTCCTTGCTATTTGATTTGGCCACTGTCCGACGTTGGGCTCCAGTTTATATTGATCTAGAGCGAGAAAGCAACTCAAAGACAATTTACTTCTCTCCCTCCCCGCTTGAATCCCGGGATGGGGGTTCCTGCTCTCTTTCTCTCCCTTCTGGGCTTCGAAAGGCTTGAAGGAGACCACCCAGCTTTGCCTCTTTCAAAACCTGCAGAAGGAAAAAAAGCTTTCACCACGCAAAGGTTTTTCCTGGCGTTGGGCAAAAAGGGAATCAGGCACGAAGGCTCCCTTGTGTGTCTGGACACCGAGGAGGAGGAGGAGGAGAAGGCCAGGCGTTGGCGTGGCAGGAAAGCATCTGTTTCTCTTGCAAAGAAGAAAGGGGAGGGAGGGAGGGAGGAAGTAGAGGAGGAAACAAAGAGAAAGAATGAGAAGGAAGGAAAAAGAAAGAAAGAGAAAGGGAAGGAGAGAGGGAGGGAGGAAAAAAAGAAAGAAGGAAGGAAAAAGAAAGGAAAGGAGAAAAAGAGAAAGAAGGGAGAAAAAAGGAAGGAAGGAAAGAGAAAAGAGGAAGGGAGGAAAAAAGAAGGAAGGAAGGAAAAGAAAGGAAAGGAAAAGGAAGAAGAAAGAGAGAAAAAGCAAAGAGAAAGAAGGAAGCGAGAAAAAGAGAAAGAAGGAAGAAAAAGAAAGAAAGAGAAGGAAAGAAAAAGAAAGAAAGAAAGAAAGAAAGAAAGAAAGAAAGAAAGAAAGAAAGAAAGAAAGAAAGAAAGAAAGAAAGAATCCATAGGCCAGGCGGAGAGAGGGAATTTTGAAACTGCAGCTGGAGGAAAGCTTAGCAGAACAATTGGTGGTAGGGTCCACTCCTTGAGTTGGCTCCCTGCTCTTCCTTGTGCAACTATCCAGGGTCCTCTCACACTTGGGGTGTGTACGTGTGTGTGTGTGTGGTGGTGTGTGGATGGGTGAAAGGAACCCTTGGCAAGATTTGGCAATGACATGATGCCCTTTCCTGACTTTCATCTCTTTTCTTCTCCGAAATCGTGCGCAAACTGTGCTTAGCAACCCGCAAGAACATCTTGGGAGGTTGCCTCGCCTCGTGAAAGATCCCTGCTAAATGCAGAAGGGAGCTTTAAGATCTGAGATTTATTTATTTTTTAAATAAAAAAAATTGGGGACTTCTGGAGCTGCATTGCCCGATAGCCCCCCTTCTCTGTGTCCAAGTCTTCTGTTTGTTTTTTCTGTGGCTTTCTCCTTTGTAAGGCTGTCCTCCAAACAGAAGGCTTTCAACAGCTCTGTCCTGGTAAATTTATTTGATCTTTTCCAAGATTTTGCATGTCATGATTTACTGATTTATTTATGACAAAGCAAGTTTGTTTACCTTTTTCCAAGATGATCCCTTGGTGCATGTCATTTATTTATTGGGGGCATAATTATGCCAGAATATTATATTTCTGAAAGAGTTGTCTTCCTTTCTCTTCCCTTCCCTTCCTTTCTTTTCTCTTCCCCCTTCCTGTTTTCTTCTCTTCTTTTCCCTTTCCTTCCCTTCCCCTCTCTCCTTCTCTTCTCTTTATTTTTTTCTCTTCCCTTCCCTTTTCTTTTCTTCCCTTTCTCTGTTCCTTTCTTTTCCCTTCCCTTCCCCTCTTCCCTTCTCTTTTCTTCCTTTCTTTTCCCTTCCCTTTCTTCCCTTCTCTTCATTTCTTTTACCTTGCCTTCCCTGTCTCTCCTTCTCTTCATTTCTTTTCCCTTCTCTTCCCTTCCCTTCCCTTCCCCTTCTCTCTTCTCTTCTTTTCTCTTCCCTTCCCTTTTCTTCCTTTCTTTTCTCCTCCCTTCCCTTTCCTTCCCCTTCTCTCTTCTTTTCTCTTCCCTTCCCTTTCCTTCCCCTTCTCTCTTCTTTTCTCTTCCCTTCCCTTTTCTTCCTTTCTTTTCCCTTCCCTTCCCTTCCCCTTCTCTCTTCTCTTCTCTTCCCTTCCCTTTTCTTCCTTTCTTTTCCCTTCTCTTTTCTTCCCCTTTTCTCTTCTTTTCTCTTCCCTTTTCTTCCTTTCCCCTTATCTTTTCTTCCCCTTCTCTCTTCTCTTCTTTTCTCTTCCCTTCCCTTCCTCTCCTCTCTTCTCTTCCTGTTGTCATCCCTCTTAGGGAGTTTACCTCACACCCCTTTCTCCTGCCTCATTTATAGGATGTTTTCTGCACACGTTGAAAACTTGATGTTTTGTTGAAATTAAACATTAATAAGCAGTGTACGAAGTAGATATGTAGCTTTTTTAACAGGGCTGGGTGAGTTAATTTTCAAACTTCTTCCCCACTTCTGGACTGCTCCGTAAATGTACTTTTCTTCAAAGGAAACACTCATTCAAAGGGATAAAGTAAACATCTGAGAAACCTGCAATCCAGAATAGCGGTGTTGTATCCTAATGATAGGAAATCTATATAAATAAAAGTGAAATACCACTCATGTATCATCACAAAATCTCCAGAATCGTAAAGCCTACAAACTTGAAATTTGGCACTTATGTTCCTCTTGGCTTCTAGGTGCTTACTAAGAAAGGATTTTTCAAAACGACTATCAGAGCTATTAGTATTTCCTATATTATCATTATTATTATTAACATGCTCTGATGCTAAGGAGTTCTACTCCCCCTCCCCACCTGAAAAGAAATCTCTTCCAAATGCAAAACACAAGCAGAGGAGTTTCAGTTTCAATTTCACAGCAGCAGCAAGCAGCTTGAGTACAGAACAGTTGAGCTAAGCCACGCCCAGGCTCTTTGCTGTCTCCTCCTTGCTCACACAGCAAATACTGTTTCAGTTTCCAAAGAGCCCTCCACTCTCTCACACACTGAACAGGACGCTAGCCAGATGAATACCCATGGATGTTGGTAGGCAGAGGCAGAATTTTCCCCCCCTTATTTTCCTCCACAAAAACTAAGCCCGACCACATAGTTTCGTAGCAAAGCACGGGGATCCAGCTAGTCCTTGATATAGCTAAACAGGTAGTCCTCGAAATACAGTAGTTCATTTAGTGACCGTTCGAAGTTACAGCGGCACCAAAACAGGTGACTTACGATCATTTTTTCAAAGTTACAATCTTTGCCGCCTGCCCGTGGTCATGTGATCAAAATTCAGACGCTTGGCCACTGGTTCATACTTACAACCATTGCTGTGGTCCCGTGATCCCCTTTTACGACCTCCTGACCAGCAAAGTCAATGGGGAAGCCGGATTCCACTTAACAACCAGGTTGTTAATGTAACTGCAGTGATTTACTTAACAACGGTGGCAAGAAAGGTCATAAAATGAGGGGGGAATTCATGTAACCACTGTCCCGCTTAAGCCACAAACTTCAGGCTCGCTTGTGGGTCGTAAGTCGAGGACTACCCGTAGAATTTCCTAAACGATAAGGGATCTGGCTTCTGCCCCGTTTCAAATGCATCAGACCAGGGGTCTCCAACCTTGGCCACTTTAAGACTTGTGGACTTCAGCTCCCAGAAATGACAGGAAGCGGGCTTCCAATAGAGCGAGCTTCCTATAATCTTCTCTGCTGTCCTCACCACTCTCTGTAGGGACTTTCTATCTGAGACATTGCTGCCACCAAACCAAACAGGGATGCCGTTTGTTACAATGCTCTCAATGGTGCCTCTGTAAAACGTGACCAGGACAGAAACGCAGGAAATGCAGGTGCCGTATTAGTTGCCGTAGCGTAACAGAATCCCTTCAGCCCTCATTTTTAGATCAAGGGTGGGAATCTCTGGACTTCAACTCCCAGGATTCCTGAGCCAGCATGGGGAACTATGGCCCAGGGATTGTGGGAATTGAAGTCCAGAGGTCACAAAGGGGCTCTAGCTCCCCATCCATGTCTCAGAATAATCAGGGTATTTATATGGAATCAGGACAGGTGCTTGATTGAAGTGGTTCAAGCAGGGGTCTCCACCCTTGGCCACTTCAAGACTTGTGGACTTCAGCTCCCAGAAATGACAGGAAGCGGGCTTCCAATAGAGCGAGCTTCCTATAATCTTCTCTGATGTCCTCAACACTCTCTGTAGGGACTTTCTATCTGAGACCGCAGCTGCCACCAAACCAAACAGGGATGCCGTTTGTTACACTGCTCTCAATGGTGCCTCTGTAAAACGTGGCCAGGACAGAAACGCAGGAAATGCAGGTGCCGTATAAGTTGCCCTAGCATGACACTCCCTTCAGCCCTAATTCTTAGATCAAGGGTAGAAAACTGGGGCCCCTTTATGATCTCTGGACTTCAACTCCCAAGATTCCTGAGTCAGCATGGGGAACTATGGCCCAGGGATTCTGGGAATTGAAGTCCACAAGTCTTAAAGCGGCCAAGGTCGGAGACCCCTCCATCAGACGAGCTGCTTTTATTCCCAGTTTAAGTGTAACCAGTGATTCATCAGAGGCGATTGCAGGATGGGCAATCTTTTTATGGCTGGACAAAATACTTGCATTTCACGGCAGGGAAGAACTGTATGGATGGCACGACCGCTGCCAGAATATTCTGCCTCCGCAGCAGGGATCAAAATCGAGGGGATGTTTTTTGTTCAAAAAAAGAAAAAAGAATGAAGCTTATCCTAGTGCTTACATGGCCGTTTTCATTATGTTCTCCTCTCTAAAACCTGCGGAAAACCTTCCTGCTGATTTTTAGTCGGCGAAACACTCGTGCCGGGGCCTCATCCTGGTCTTCTAAGGCCTCCTCACCAGAGGATTACCCAGATATTTTAGGTTTCCGGTCTCAGGATTTCCCCTGAAGGGGTTGTGAAACATGGGACTTGTAGTACAGGGTGGGGTCCTCGACTTAACGACCCGCAATGGAGCCAAACGTTTCCAGACATTGATTTGGGGAGCTCGGCCTCCCGTTACGACTTAATCCTCGCCACAGTTGAGTTGCGGCGGATGTTCCGTTAGCGACACGGCGGCGGAGGCGCATCCGGTTTTGCCTGCCGGAAGGTCGCAGAAGGGAGTCGTGTGACATTGCAACCGTCATAACTGCGAGTTGGTGGCCAAACGCCTGTATTTTCTTTTTAAAAAAATAATTTTTATTAAATAGTTTTTCTTATATACAACATCATTTCCATTCATTACAATGTTTTTGTGATGACATACATACTTTTACATAAATCTTAACTATCTATACGCTTATCTATGTTTGCTTAATCCATCTTTGTCCACTATATCTTTTACCTTACTATCTTATTGTCTTCTTCTCTAATTCGACTCTATATCTGTTGTTTAGCCAATCGTACAATACATTCCACGTCAAATAATAATCCGTTTCCTCTCTTTCCTTTATCTCCATGGTCAACTTACCCATCTCGGCACACTCTAGTATTTTTCTTATCACAACTTCCTCTCGTGGCATACTATCATTTTTCCAATTCTGTGCATAAGTTATTCTTGCTGCCGTTAATACACGTAGCATTAAATACTCAAACTCATCTGAATTTTCAACCCTGGGGATGCAGTAGCGGTGATAAGGGTGAAGATGTCCCTTGTTTTTCAGTGCATACCTTTGAATGGTGAATCATTGTAAGTCGAGGACTACCTGTTCTGCAGCTCTAAAAAGGCCCAGATTTGCAACCGTGAACTGAACTTTGGGGGAGGAAAAAAGCTGGAATGAAATAGTTTTAATTGTCTTCCTAGAAAGAAATGGCAAGGGAGGAGTGTCTGTGTTGGACGGGGAAATTTTACTTGGAGGAATGATTTTGAAGGGAACTAATGCTTGCCAAAAACTTCATATCCCAATTCTGGCAGGACTTAATATTTTACTGTCTTCTTCCCAATACGTGCAGTTCACATAACTGGATATGGGTCTCGCATATCTTTTTAGAGAGAGCCTGCTTCTGTTCCCTGGTAGCAGAAAGGCGAGCTAAACAATAATAGAATAGAATAACTTTATTGTCACTTTGAAGGTACACTAATCGGCATATATTAAAATGAAATTTCATTGCACACAACTCTCAAAGGGTCATCACTCCAATATACGCTACCTGAACATGACAAAATCTATATATATAAAAGTGAAATGCCCCTCATGCATCATCACAAAATCTCCAGAACTGTAAAGCCTACAAACTTGAAATTTGGCACATATATATGTTTCTCTTGCCTTCTAGGGGCTCACTAAGAAAGGATTTTTTGAAATGACCATCAGAGCATTTAGAGTATTTCCTATATTATTATTATTATTAACACAATCTGATGCTAAGGAGTTCTACTCCCCCTCCCCACCTGGAAAGAAATCTCTTCCAAATGCAAAACACAAGCAGAGGAGAGGAGTTTCAGGTTCAGTTTCACAGCATTAAGCAGCTTTAGTACAGAACAGTTGAGCTAAGCCACACCCAGGCTCTTTACTGTCTCCGTGCTCACATAGCAAATACTATTTCAGTTTCCAAACAGCCCTCAACTCTCTCATACACTGACAGGACGCTAGCCAGATGAATACTGATGGGTACTGGTAGGCAGAGGCAGAATTACCACCAGCCCCTTATTTTCCTCTCCAAAAACTAAGCCCGGTCACATAGTTTCGTAGCAAAGCATGGCTTTGCTGGCTGAGGAATTCTGGGAATTGAAGTCCACAAGTCTTAAAGTGGCCAAGTTTGGAGACCCCTGGGTTAAAGGATGGGGGGGGGGCTTGTCTTCCCTCAACTTGGGGCCAGCCACTCTCAGCCCACGCTTCCTCATAAGATGGTTGTGTGCAGGAAGAAACTCAATGTGGGTGGATGGATGGATGATAAATAGATAAATGATGAATAGATGGTTGGACAGATGGATGAACATAGATGATAGATGGACGAATAGCTAGCTAGATGATATATAATCAATAGATGATGGATGGTGAATAATAGATAATAGACATAGACATATGATATGGATGGACAGATGATGGATAGATGAGAGATGGATGGATATAAAGTTGGATGGACGCATAGATGGATACAGAGATTATGGATGGATAGCTAACTAGATAGGTAAGAGCCGTGGTATCACAGTAGTTAGAATGCAATATTGCTGGCTAGTTCTGCTGACTGCTGATTGCCAGCAGTTCGAGTCTCACCGGGTCAAGGTTGATTCAGCCTTCCGTCCTTCCGAAGTCGGTCAAATGAGGACCCAGATAGTTGGGAGCAAGATGGCTGACTCTGTAGAGAGGGGGTGTAAAACACTGTGAAGTGGAATATAAGTCTAAGTGCCATTGCTACTCCTAGATAGATGATAAATAGATGAAACGTAGATGATGGAGGGAGGGATAGATGAGTAATAAATAATAGATGTAGGCATATTGGATGGATGATAAATAGATGAATAGATGGATGGATACAGAGATGGATTCATAGAAGATGGATCGATGAATGGCTAGCTAATGATAAGTAATTGATGAGAGATGGATGGATATAGAGTTGGATGGACGCATAGATGGATACGCTGTCTTATTCGAGGAGAGATCTATGGGCCCTGAGACATGTCCCCCTGTCTCGGGAATGGCCCTCTACTTTCTCGAGGGCCCATCTCAAGGACGGATTATGGGATCCGGAGGGATGGTGGGGTTTTAAGAGGTGTAGGAGGGAGGGGTTTCTTAAAAAATTTTTACTTAGATTTTTAAGGGGGTTAGGTAGGTCCGGGTGGGAGTTGGGGGACAACTCGCCAGAGACTGGGACCAGGCCGGGGGTTGAGCGTGGCCGGGAGAGTCGGAATCCGGGTGGCTCTGTATTGAGGATGGGGGGGGTCATCGGGGAGGGTGGAATTAAATTCATTGAGACGGTGAGCGGGAGGGGCAGATTTGGCGGTTGTAGGGGGCCATATTTTGTGTCGGGAGCGCGCCCTCGCTATTTGCTTGCTGTGGCGCGCTCCGACCCCCTTGTCATCTCCCGTTCCCCAGGGGGTTTGAGCAATCGGGCCCTGGGCCTTCGGCTGATGTTATGTAACGCCAGGTCCGTTGTTAATAAAGCCCCCCTCGTCCATGATCTGATTTGTGAGGGGGGTGCGGACCTGGTGGGAGTTACCGAGACCTGGCTGGGCCAGGAGGGGGGAGTCCCCCTGGTGGAGATGTGTCCAGCCGGGTTTCGGGTTTTTCATCGGCCGAGGGCCCAGGGGAGGGGAGGGGGGGTTGCGGTGGTTATTAAGGAGGATCTGTGTCCGAGGGAAGCCACTGTGTCTCAGACGACCGGGTGTGAGCTCCTTTTTGTGAAGTTCGGTTCCAAGGTTCAGGTGGGCTTGCTGGTCGCATACCTGGCTCCCTGCTATGCGGCAGCGGCCCTGCTTGAGCTCCTTGAGGTTATAGCTGGCGTGGCGGTTGGGACCCCCAGGCTTATGGTCATGGGGGATTTCAACCTGCCATCTGCTGGCGGTACCTCGGGGATTGCCCAAGAGTTCATGGCTTCCATGACGGCCATGGGCCTGACCCAGTTAATTCGGGACCCTACTCACGTGGGAGGTCACACCTTGGATTTGGTTTTCGTCTCTGATCAGTGGCAGAGTGATCTGGGTATAGGGGATATAGTTGTAGAACCCCTGTCATGGTCGGATCACTCGCTCCTGAAGCTCGACTTCCGTTCCGCACCCCCTGACCGCAGGGAGGCGGGGCCATTAAAATGGTACCGCCCCAGGCGCCTGATGGACCCTGATAGGTTCCTGATGGAGCTTGGGCCATTTCCCGAAGCTCTCACACACGACTCGGTTGAGGGCTTGGTTGCCGCCTGGGATAGGGTGGCTGCTGGGGCCCTTGACCGGGTCGTGCCCTTGCAGCCTCTGACCCGGTGCCGATCCCAAATGGCTCCTTGGTTTTCTGAGGAGCTAAGGGAGATGAAGCGCCGGAAAAGACGCCTAGAGAGCAGTTGGAGGGCTAGCCGTTCTGAGTCTGACCGAACACTTCTACGATCTTATATTAAGACGTATTTAGTGGCGATGAAGGTGGCGAGGAGGACTTACCTCTCCACCCTTATTGCGTCCGCGGAAAACCACCCAGCCGCCCTGTTTAGGGTGACCCACTCCCTTCTAGAGAGGGAAGCGCGGGAGGATCCCTTACAGGGACGGGCTGAGGAGTTTTCTAGTTTTCTGCAGGATAAAATCGCTCAGATTCAGGACGAGCTGGACTCCAACTGGGCATCTCCGGGCGGGGGGGCGGGGGTGGATATCGGTGAGGCCAGTTGGGTTGAGTTCGACCCTGTTACTATAGAAGACGTGGACAGGGTGTTGGGGGGACTGAATGCCACCACCTGTTTGCTGGACCCGTGCCCCTCCTGGCTGGTTTTGGCCACTCGGGAGGTGACACGAGGCTGGTTCCAGGGTATTATAAACGCTTCCTTGAGAGAGGGGCTTCTACCTACCGCCTTGAAGGAGGCGGTGGTGCGGCCCCTCCTCAAGAAACCGTCCCTGGACCCAGCATTGTTATTGAATTATCGTCCCGTCTCCAACCTTCGCTTTGTTGCGAAGGTTGTAGAGAGTGTGGTGGCCCGTCAGTTTCCCCGATTCCTGGATGAAGCGAGTTATCTTGACCCCCTCCAATCGGGTTTCAGGCCCGGGCATAGCACGGAGACGGCGTTGGTCGCGTTGGTTGATGATCTCTGGAGGGCTCGGGACAGAGGTTGTTCCTCTGTCCTGGTCCTGTTAGATCTCTCGGCGGCTTTTGATACTGTCGACCACAGTATCTTATTGCAGCGGTTGGAGGGGTTGGGGGTTGGAGGCACCGTATTACGGTGGTTCTCCTCCTTCCTCTCCGACCGCTCGCAATTTGTGTTAACGGGGGGGCAGAGATCGTCCCCAAGGCCCCTGCTTTGTGGGGTGCCTCAGGGGTCGGTGCTCTCGCCCCTGCTGTTTAACATTTATGTGAAGCCGCTGGGTGAGATCATCCGTGGTTTCGGGGTGGAGTTCCATCAGTACGCTGATGACACTCAGCTGTACATCTCTACCCCGGGCCACCCCAACGAAGCCCTCGAAGTGATGATCCGGTGCCTGGAGGCCGTGCGGGGTTGGATGGGTCGTAGCAGGCTTCGTCTCAACCCGGCCAAAACCGAGTGGCTGTGGTTTCCTGCGCCCAGGTACAGCCAGCTTATTCCTTCGCTGGCCGTGGGGGGAGAGGTTTTAACCCCCATGGAAAGGGCACACAACTTGGGTGTCCTCCTGGATGTACGGCTGTCTTTGGAAGAACATATTGCAGCTGTCGCCAGGGGGGCTTTTTATCAGATTCGTCTGATTTACCAGTTGCGGCCCTTTCTGGATCTGGGCGCACTTCGCACAGTCACCTCCGCCCTCGTTATCTCCCGCTTGGATTATTGCAATGCTCTCTACATGGGGCTCCCCTTGAAGAGTCTCCGGAGGTTGCAGTTAGTTCAGAATGCAGCCGCGCGGGTGATTGTGGGTGCCCCTCGAGGCGCACACGTAACACCACTTCTCCGCAGGCTGCACTGGCTTCCTGTGGCCTACCGGATTCGATTCAAGGTGGTACTGATGGTATTTAAAGTGCTCCATGGCTCGGGACCTGGGTACTTACGGGACCGCCTGCTGCCATCAACAACCTCCCGCTGCCCAGTACGCTCCCACAGGGTGGCCCTACTTGGGGTGCCGCCGCCTGACTGTTGTCGGTTGGTGGCCCCGAGAGTTCGGGCTTTCTCTGTGGGAGCTCCCTCCCTATGGAATGATCTCCCCCCGGAGATACGGGCTATGACGGATATTCTGACCTTCCGGCGCGCAGTAAAAACCCTGCTTTTTGAACAGGCCGGCCTGGCCCAGTAACTATGTTTTTTGGTTTTAATTAATTAAATTAGGGTTTTATTAGTTTTAATTTTTAACTTAAATTTTAATAGACAGCCGATTTGATTATTTAATTTATTTTTAATCGTATTTATTATGTATTTATTGTATGTTTTTAGTGGGCTATTCACCGCCCCGAGTCCTTTTTTGGGAGAGGGAGCGGTATAAAAGTGTGATTAATAATAATAATAATAATAATAATTGATAGATGATAGGTACATAGAATTCATACATGATAGATTGATAGATTGATTATGGATGATAGATGATGGATGATGGATAGATGATGAATAATTGACATTGGATGGATGGATAGATGATTGATGGATGGATATAGAGATGGAGAGATGCATAGATGGATACCTAAATTATGGATGGATAGCTAGATAGATGATAAACACATGAAACATAGATATTAATAGATTGACAGAATTGGAAGGGACCTTATAGGTCATCTAGTCCAACCCCCCCCCCCTCCCCCGGCCAAAGTGGGAGACTACACCATTTCTGATAGATGGCAGTCCAGTCTCTTCTTGAAAGCTTCCCGGGATGAACTCCCATAACTTCTGAAGGCAACTTTTGTTCCATCAGTCGATGGCTCTCACTGTCTGAAAATTTCTCCTTATTTCCACAATAGACGATAAATAGGTGATGGATGGAAGGATGGATTGATAGATGAGTAATAGATAATAGATATATCGGATGCATGCATGAATGGATGGACAGACAGTAGCTTTGGCTTCAGGATTGAGTAGAATATTTATCTCCAGGCCTGCTCATATAACTTTGTACTCCTACTACAGCTGCAACTCACTGTCTTATTCTAATGATTGCATTTCATCTCCTGCCAGCATGGCTGTTGTTGGGCCTCATCCTGTTCTCGGTTTCTGGCATCTTATGTCTTTGATGTTGGAGTCTAATCTTTTAGGAATGTTGTGTTGCAGGGAAGAGAGTCTGTCTCTAATTTGATCTTCGTTGGCTTCTCCAATGTGTGAGTGTGCCCCTTAGATTGTGATCTCGTCCAGTTTCTGTTGTACAGCTGGTCCCCATGGTGGAGTTCTTTCTGGATCGTGCAATTTTGAGTCCATCCTGAGATATCTCTACCATTGAATTATATTCCACATTTTTTTCAGAAATGTCCGCTTTCTGCACAGGGGAACTAAATCAGAGAGTTGGTAAACAGTCACTAGATGGCAACGAAAAGATCTAGAAATCTTACAGATCCAGACTTTTAGAGCAGGAGCCCCCAAACTTGGCCACTTTAAGACTTGTGGACTTCAACTCCCAGAATTCCTCAGCCAGCAAAGCTGGGAGTTGAAGTCCACAAATCTTAAAGTGGCCAAGTTTGGGGACCTCTCTTCTGGATCAGGTGGCTCTCAACTGCTATTCAGGCTAGAGAAACTTTTTCGTTTAAATTAATTCTGGAATCAGGATCAAAGACCTAATGGATGGAAAACGGGCTGCATTTTTCCTTTTTTCACTTCTGTGGAAAAAAACAATTTTAAAACAAACTTGATCTAGATGTCTGAGCTCAGATATTGTAGCCCTAAAACTCTTGAGAAAAGTTTCCAATTTAGCTGAAGTTCAGATCTCATTCAAAATAGATCTTAATATATACAGGATCCAGGATTCTACTAGAGAAAGTAGACAGATGAGAGAGTACATTATTGCTTTTTCCAGGCCCTACTTATCCATCTCTCTATACTTACTATAACTTTTATTTTCTAGAACTAATTACATCATTGAGGGGTCCTTGGAGTTCTCTGGGTTTGGTTGTTTTCTTGCAGACATTTGGTTAGCCAACTAGGTAACATCATCAGTGCTAGAAGGAGTGGGGTTTGCTCTCAATTATTATTCTAGACCAGGGGTCCCCAAACTTGGCAACTTTAAGACTTGTGGACTTCAACTGGGAGTTGAATTCTGGGAGTTGAAGTCCAGAAGTCTTAAAAGTTGCCAAGTTTGGAGACCTCTATTCTAGACAGTTAAGTGATTTTTTTCCCCTCATTTTACGACCTGCCTTACTGCAGTTGTTCAGTGAACCCTTGCAGTTGTTCAATTAGCAACATGGTTGTTAAGTGGATCTGGCTTCCCCATAGACTTTGCTTGTCAGAAGGACGCAAAAGGGGATCGATATGCAACAGTCATAAGTATGAAAAATGGAGGGGGAAGCCCCTTTTTTCCAGTGCCGTTGTAACTTTGAACGGTCACTAAATGAACTGTGGTAAGGAGAGGGCTACCTGTAGAACGTTCTTCTCTTCCAAATAGCTTTTGACACCTTCCTTTTTCAAACGAAGTTTTGCAGTGGGCTTAATTTATTACCTGACAGATGAGAAAAACTACCATTGCTGGTTTGCTGTCGCATTAAAGATTAACCCTGACCTCTTGACTTCTTGACAGAATTGAAAGTTTGGTTACAAAGCACATTCTGGGATTTGCATTGCAAGAGTTTTGTTGGCCAATGGTATTTTTATTTGCAAAGAGAATGGGATGGCCGAGTCGCTTTTGAACCACGAGACGGACGGCTAACCAATTTGACAACAGTAATGAGACATGTAATCCTAGACTTTTGGCCTACAATTGAGCCCCAAATTTCTGTTGCTAAGCGAGACATTTGTCAAGTGAGTTTTGCCCCATTTTACGACTTTTCTTGCCACAGTGGTTAACTGAATCACCGCTGTTGTACAGTTAGTAACACGGTCGTTAAGTGAGTCTGGCTTCCCCATGGGTTTTGCTTGTCGGAAGGTCGCAAAAGGGGTTCACGAGACCCCGGGACACTCGGCCATCGTAAATGCGAGCCAGTTGCCAAGCATCTAAATTTGTATCGTGTTACCTATGGGGATGCTGCACAACGGTTGTAGGTGTTGAAAATGGCCATGAAGTCCCTTTTTTCAGTGCTGTTGAAACTGTAAGTTGAGGAGTACCTGTAACTATATGAGATATGGATATGCAAGCAAAGTGAATTTTGGGTTAACTGGACCAGTTTCAAACATGCAACATGTCTGGCCGGAAGACGGAACAGCTGGAGAAAATACGGTGGTCCAGGATTAACATCTGGAGAAGATTGGGAGAGAAGCATCTGTTGCGGTACATTTCTCAAAGCCGAATCAAAAGCTTAAATCAGGAAATCTTTTCCAATACTCTCTTCCTGCTACAAACCTTAGAAATCATATGGATTTAATTGTTTTCTTAAGATTAAAGTTGACAGAAATACGGGGCCTATGAGGCCGGGAGTTTTTCCCCTTTGCCATGTTGAGAAAAATTCAACCGGAGAGAGGTTGAATTAATCTTTGAAGCTACAGTACACCTTAGAGTAGCGGGTAGGGAATGGCAGCCCTTTTATGACTTGTGGACTTCAGCTCCCAGAATTCCTGAGCCAGCCTTGCTGCTGCCTCAGGAATCCTGGGAATTGAAGTCCACAAGTCATAACTGGACCATTGTTCCCTCATGCTGGCTCAGGAATCCTGGGAGTTGAAGTCCACAAGTCATAACTGGACCATCGTTCCCTCATGCTGGCTCAGGAATCCTGGGAGTTGAAGTCCACAAGTCATAACTGGACCATCGTTCCCTCATGCTGGTTCAGGAATTCTGGGAGTTGAATTCCACAAGTCATAAAAGGGCCACAGTTTCCCAAGCTGACTCAAGAATCCTGGGAGTTGAAGTCCACAAGTTATAAATGGACCATCATTCCCTCATGCTGGCTCAGGAATCCTGGGAGTTGAAGTCCACAAGTTATAAATGGATCATAGTTCCCTCATGCTGGCTCAGGAATTCTGGGAGTTGAAGTCCATAAGTCATAAAAGGGCCGCATGCTGCCTCAGGAATCCTGGGAGTTGAAGTCCACAAGTCATAAATGGACCATAGTTCCCTCATGCTGGCTCAGGAATTCTGGGAGTTGAAGTCCACAAGTCATAAATGGGTCATCATTCTTCACTTCTGCCTTAGACAAAGCAGATCACTAACAGTTCATTCTCCAAAGCAGTGGCCTCCAAATTTGGCAATTTTAAAAGACTGGTGGACTTCAACTCCCAGAACCCCCCAGCCAGCATGTGGAACGATCATGTGACTCTTAGGAACTGCATTGATTCATTTAACAACTATGGCAAAAATGGTTGCAAAATGGAGCAAAACTCACTGAACAAACACCTTACTTTTGCCGTGGAAAATTTTGGGTTCAATTGTGTTGTACAACCAAGACCACCTGTATATTTTAATTATTGTTGTATATGGCAAACCTCGCCTCTCCCCAGGCCGGTGATCTTCAGATATTATTGATTTATAAAAGGGATTTATATAATTGCCCATCTTATAGCAGACAATAATAAAAACACAAGCAATAAATACACACAGAAACACAAAGGGATGCACTACATTCTCTTTATTCAAAGCCAGAAAGTTACTGGGAAGATTGGAAAGGATACAAGTATGCTATAATATTAGGACATTAATGTTGATGCTACATTCAGAAAATAAGAAATTAGGCCACCTTGTGTCTATCCACAGAGCAATTATAGGTAGTCCTCAATTTACAACAATTTTTTTTGTGACCGTTCAAAGTTACAATGCTAAAAAAAGGGACTTATGACCATTTTTCACACTTAACAGCCTTTGCAGCCTCCCCAATGGTCACCTGATTAAAAATTCAGTTGCTTGGCCATTGATTCATACCTACGACGGTCGCAGCATCCCAGGGGGCTTACAAGATCCCTTTTTGCGACCTAATAAGCAAAGTCCATGGGGGAAACCAGATTTCACTTAATGACCTTGTTCCTAATTCAACAACTGGCCGCGATTCACTTCACAAGATTTAAACGGTCACAAGTCAAGAGGGGAAGCCAGATTCGCTTAGCTACAGCGGTTACCTCAAAGACTGCGTGGCTGTCATAAAACGGGGCAAAACCTGCCTAGCAAATGTCTCGCTTAGTAACAGGAAATTTGGAGGCTTGATCGTGGTCATAAGCCAAGGACTACCTGGATAAGGCTTACAAGGAGTGTGTAAAAGTTGACCTCTTGGTATATATATCCCTGGGAATTCGCTAACAGACGTTCTCCTTGTAACTAATGTCCATTTTTTTAAAAAAATAATTTAATTTTTTATTTAACCTTTATTGAAAATTTGAAACATTAAAATACAAAATACAGTACAAATATTTGAAATAAAAGTGTTGTGTATATTACAATCCCTCTGAACAGTGCTTATATTTTAATTGTTGTTCCAGTACTCCTAATTGTTCATACATACATACATACATACATACATACCTCTGTCTTTCTAAATTATACATTCCTTATTTATTTGATTGCTTGTTTCTATTATTTATCCAATGATACCAATTTTCCCAAACTCTATAATAATCTGAGTCTTCCTTCTCTTTTCATTCTAATGTGAATTTGTCCATTTCCACGCAATTGAAAATCTTTTGGATAATTAAACTATCCGTCGGCATACAAATCTCCTTCCCAACATGGTACGAGTGCTAATCTCGCTGCTTTTATTACATGCAGGATTAGATATTTTAAACTCTTTCGTATAGTGTCCATTTTTGATGATGCCTTCCTGGACCTTTCTCCCATGTTTGGTCGTAGCCTTCGTTGGGCAAATCTATGGGTCATTGGGGTGCATTGAAGGTTCAACTAGGACATAGGACCTCCTTTCAAGTACTGAGGTCAGTGCTGTGTCAACAAAGCATAGACCGGGAACAGTTTTCCAGAGTTTCAACATTCTGGTCAGCGGGTGGGACCTTGAACTTCACACACACACACACAGACACACCCCTAGTTGTTGAGTGTTGACGTCCTCTTCGGAAGTTAACGCATGACAGCTTTGTCCTGCCCTGAGAACCCAAGAAATGTTAGGGAGGGAAAGAACAGAGTGCTTTGAATTTTTAACTCCACTGTTGTGTATACCCCGTGGATTATTTTTTCCCCCCTTTCATATATGTAAGGAATGGCCAGGTCAATCGGGTTGCAAATAGATGCACAAGCTGATAAAAATTAACCCAGTGCTGCCCCCGGGGAATTCTGGGAGTTGAAGTCCGTACATCTTTACATCGCCAAACATTAGAAATTGTCATCTAGATCTTAGATCTACCAACCGTGTGTGTGTGTGTGTGTATGTGTGTGTATGCATGTGTGTGTACACAAATACATGCATACATAACACGCATACACATTGGATGGATAGACATACATATACATACACATGTGTAATATATATTAATGCATATATATATATGTATGTATGTATACATTAATATACATTAATATGTGTGTGTGTGTGTGTGTGTATATATATATATATATATATATATGTAAGGTTTTGAGCTGATAAATAATTAAATAAGGGAGACTAGGATAGATCTATTTCGAGCTTGTTAGCTCTCTTCAGCTAGCCATACCCTTACTGGGATTCGAACCAGGGAAGTATTACATGTGAGGCAGTTGTAATTGCCACTACACCACTGGCTCTATCCTGTTCAGCTGAGGCAGGGGAATAAGTATATACTTTGTGTTACAACACCCTGTTAAGCCCCAATTAAAGGAGAAAGCATACTGCTTTCTTTTCTGTCTTTCGGCTCATCACCAGAGACCATACCGACAGAAAGCTATTTGTTTCGTTGTCTTTTCTTTACATGTGTGTAAGGTTTTTAAGCTGATAATTTTAAATAATAAATAAGGGAGACTACTATAGATCTATTTCGAGCTAGTTAGCTCTCTTCAGCTAGCCATACCCTTACTGGGATTCGAACCAGGGAAGTATTACATGTGAGGCAGTTGTAATTGCCACTACACCACTGGCTCTATCCTGTTCAGCTGAGGCAGGGGAATAAGTATATACTTTGTGTTACAACACCCTGTTAAGCCCCAATTAAGGGAGAAAGCATACTGCTTTCTTTTCTGTCTTTCGGCTCATCACCAGAGACCATACCGACAGAAAGCTATTTGTTTCGTTGTCTTTTGTTTACATGTGTGTAAGGTTTTTAAGCTGATAATTTTAAATAATAAATAAGGGAGACTACTATAGATCTATTTTGAGCTAGTTAGCTCTCTTCAGCTAGCCATACCCTTACTGGGATACTGGTATGGCTAGCTGAAGAGAGCTAACTAGCTCGAAATAGATCTATACTAGTCTCCCTTATTTATTATTTAAAATTATCAGCTTAAAAACCTTACACACATGTAAAGAAAAGACATCTATTATCTATTATCTGCTGATAAGGATAGAGCCAGTGGTGTAGTGGCAATTACAACTGCCTCACATGTAATACTTCCCTGGTTCGAATCCCAGTAAGGGTATGGCTAGCTGAAGAGAGCTAACTAGCTCGAAATAGATCTATACTAGTCTCCCTTATTTATTATTTAAAATTATCAGCTTAAAAACCTTACACACACACACACACACACATATATATATATATATATATTTGTTTTCGGAGATTTTCGTGGGTATTTGTATGTGGATCTTTGGTTGTTTGGGTTTTCTCCCGCGTAGAATTGGAAATATCTAGGCGACGTTTCGATGAAGTCTCATTCATCATCTTCAGGCTTGTGTCTTCGGCCTTGTGCTTCTCAGAGTGATGTGAGCTTGCAGCTGCTTCTTCCTTTTAACTACTAGTGGGGGTGTGACTTGATTGGGTGGGGGCTTGAGTGTGTTCTGATTGGGTGGGGGTGTGTTCACCCACACAGAAGATGAAACACGACCATGGACCAGAAGCCGTACCACAGCTGCATCACTACCTGCTTCAAACCCCCCCAACCCATACATAAAGGGAACTGATGCCCACCATGAAGATGTAGCACGACCACGAACGCGAAGCCAAACAACAGGATCACAGCTCACCAGCTCAAATCCCCCAGCAACTGAGACTAACCTGAGTACAATCAAACCCCCACCAGAACAGAACACACCCCCAACAATCAGAACACAGCCAATCCCCCAACCAATCAGAACACAGCCAAGCCCCCACTCAATCAAGTCACACCCCCACTAGTAGTTAAAAGGAAGAAGCAGCTGCAAGCTCACATTACTCTGAGAAGCACAAGGCCGAAGACACAAGCCTGAAGATGATGAATGAGACTTCATCGAAACGTCGCCTAGATATTTCCAATTCTACGCGGGAGAAAACCCGAAGAACCAAAGATCCATATATATATATATATATATATATACATACACACACACACACACACACACACACGATTGTATACATGCACACACATAAAGATATCCCCCAACTTACGACCACAATTGAGCCCAAACTTTCTGTTGTTAATTGAGACATTTAAGTGAGTTTTGCCACATTTCATGACTTTTCTTGACTCAGTTGTTAAGTGAATCACTTCAGTCGACAAGTTAGAATACTGGTTGTTAAGTGAATCTTTCCCCATTGACTTTGCTTGCCCGAAGATTGCAAAAGGGGATCGCTGGACCCCGGGACACTGAAACCGTCATAAATATGAACCAGTTTCCATGGATCTGAATTTTGATCACATTGGTGTAAAAGTCGTAACTGTGAAAAACGGTCATAAGTCACTTTTTTCAGTGCCATTGTAACTTTGAACGATCGTTAAATGAACTCTTGTAAGTCAAGGACCAACAGAGAGGGGGGATTGGATAGATATAGTAATAGATGATAGATAAATATAATGATAGCTAGATATAGATATAGACAGAAAGAGGGAAATAGCAGATATATAGTGATAGACAGACAGACAGACAGATAGATAGATATAGTGATAGATATAGCAATAGATAGATTGTATATATATATATATATATATATATATATATATATATATATATATATAGAGAGAGAGAGAGAGAGAGAGAGAGAGAGATTCATACATACATACATACATACATACAGTACATACATCAAGCTGTTGGAGGAGATATTAAATAGAACAGCCTTCTCTTTATTAATTCCAGTAAAGAAAATGAACCATGTAAACCTATTACAGCAGTTTTGATACAGCTCATATCCTGTGTGGAGATAGGCACATTAAAGCAAGCAGATCGTAAAATTCCAGAAACGAACTGGTCTTTATTTACTTATCAAAGGTTCCTTGTCTTGGGCTGCTGAAGAGAATGGATAAAATAATTAGAATTGTAATTCTTTTTATTGGCCAAGTGTGATTGGACACACAAGGAATTTGTCTTGGTGCAAATGCTCTCTGTATACATAAAAGAAAAGATACATTTGTCAAGAGTCAAGGCTTGCAAGATCACAATTCTGTCAAAAATGCCTGTAAAGTAAATTCTCCAGGGTCATTTTAAAACAAAACAAAACAGATTTACAGAATAACAGAGTTGGAAGGGACCTTAGAGGTTTTCTAGTCCAGCCCCATACTCAAGCAGGAAATCCTCTGTCATTCTAGATAAACGGTTGACTGAGTTTCATGCTTAATGAATAAAAGAGATAATAATATAACATTTTAAGAAGATACTTGGTTGATACCTAGGATGCTGGCAGCAACCAGTGTCAACCATCAGAGTCAGTCAATGATATTTGTGATACATTTTTAAAAGTTCAGTTAACTGAGTTTCATGTTTAATGAATAAAAGTTTATAATAATGAGGAGGAGGAGAAGGAGGAGAGGAAGAGGGAAGAAGGAGGAGGACAAGAAGGAAGAAAAAAGAGGAGGAGGAGGAGGAGGAGGAGGAGGAGGAGGAAGAAGAAGAAGAAGAAGAAGAAGAAGAAGAAGAAGAAGAAGAAGAAGAAGAAGAAGAAGAAGAAGAAGAAGAAGAAGAAGAAGAAGAAGAAGAAGAAGAAGAAGAAGAAGAAGAAGAAGAAGAAGAAGAAATGGTAGTGGTATTAATAGCAGTAGTAGTAGCAGTAAAATTCGCAGGGAAACAGAAAGAGATTGATCTCTAAAACTAATAAATAGCTCATCTTTAAAAAAAACAGTTGAGAAAGTCCATTGTAGAATATTTTTCAACATGGAGGCCCTCTTGGTAAGCTGACTTCAACTCCCAGAATTCCCCACCAGAATTTGGGCTGTTGCTAAGAATTCTGGAAGTTGAAGTCTTCACATCTCTGGATGATACTTTGAGGCTTTTCTAAAGAGGTCAGTCAAAGAGTTTGAACCAGGCCGGGCAGGAATGGTTTAGCGGGCAAAGGAGAGTGAATCACGGATGTGGCGAGGCGAGAACGCCTCAACCCTCCATATTATTTTAAACAATAATAGCTCAAAACTGGGTGGAAGGGCTCCAAAATATTTACACTAGCCTCGAAGTCATTCCAGGACAAGAAACATGGAAATCGGAACTTTATTTATTCTTAGCCAAATAGCAGCAGGGAAGCTGAAGAGGAAATGGGCCAAATTGGATCCAGACTTTCTAAAACTTTCCCCTTTAAGGAAGTGTTACACAGGTGGTCACAACGTTTGCGCGATCCTTCCCCATGTACTCGACTTACAACCGTTCAAAATTACAACGGCATTGGAAGAAGGGACGCGTGGCCGTTTTTTACACTTACGACCGTTGTAGCCTGCCCCGCGATCGCATAATCAAACATTCAGACCCTCGGGGACTGGCTCACATTTACGACGGCTGCAGTGGTCACGCGGTCAGAATTCAGATGCTCGGCAACCGACTCCTGTTTCTGACAGTCACAGCATCCTGGGTCGCAATCCTCTTTTGCGGCCTTCTGACAAGGAAAGTTAAGGCGGAAGTCATTTAACAGCCAGGTGACTTAACTTAAAGAGCTGCTAGTGGTTCATTTAGCAACAGTGGCAAGAAAAGTCGCAAAATGAGGCAAAATTCACTTAAATGTCTCACTTAACAAAAATGTCAACTCATAAAATATTTCTATGGCCGTTTTAGAGTTGCCAACAGAAAGGGAGGGGAGAGCAGTGCGGCAGCTTGCAAATCGAAAGCGCATTCCATAAATGTTTTCAAAGATAGTCACTAGGTGACCGAAGTTTCTGCCATGCAAATCTCTAATTGGAGAACATGATTGATGACTCTGGGCTATGGAGGTGTCCCATTGGAGGATATGAATTACGATACACCCAGGGGGTGGAGGGAAAACCGGGGTCAAGGGTGACAGTGAATGATGTACCTCAGAGTCGGCTGCACCCAGACAGTGCTGGACATGTCAACTCCCAATAAATCCTTTTGAAGTTTTGGAAGTTTGGCTTGAGACTCAGGATTTAAATGGGGGGGAACTTTCGGAATCCTGACAAACAGAAATTTGTGGGTTAAACGGGGTTCGTTAGTTGAGGACTACATGTATATCTAAGATCTGCATTAGAATTTCTAAGGTTTGGTGATTTAAAGATGCGCCGACTTCCAACTCCCAGAATTAACACCACTTAACAGGTTGCCTTGCTTAGCAACAGAAAACTTGGTCTCAATTGGCGTCGTAAGTCAAGGACCATCTGTTTAGGACAGATATCTGGCTTCCAGGTTTAGCTTTTAGAAAACCGGAGCAAATTGAAAGGTGAGGTTTTACAGGCAGTCCTCGACTTAACGACCGCCGTTGGAACTGGAACTGACCTCATTAAGTTAAGAGGGTTAGTTTTGAAGAGAATGTACGGCTGTGATTTTAAATACCCGTTTTAAGGGTCACATATCGGTTATTAGTATAAAAAAAATGGTCCTAAGGCACTGTTTTTCCAGAGCTTTTGTAACTTTGGTCACTAAACGAACGGTTGTAAGTCAAGAACTTCCTGTATCTGTTGTCAACACAGGTAGTCCTCGACTTACGACCACAACTGAGCCCAAAATTCCTGCTGTTCAGTGAGACATTCATGAAATGAATTTTGCCCCATTTTAACGACCTGCCTTGCCATAATCGTTAAGTGAATCATGGCTGTGGATATGATCATAACCGGTTGTTAAGTGAATCTGGCTTCCCTTTGCTTGTCGGAAGGTCACAAAAGGGGATCGTGTGACCCCTGGATATTGCGGCCGTCATAATTACGAGTCAGTTGCCAGTTTTGATCGTGTGACTATGGAGATGCTACAACGGCCGTAACTTTGAAAAAACGGTCATCGGTCACATTTTTCAGTGCCGTCGTGACTTTGAACAGTCACTAAGCGAGCTGTTGTAAGTCGAGGACTACCTGTGCACAACTCACAACATTTGCATGCTTCCTCCCCACGTATTTCATCGCTCTCTCAGATGCCATGGGGTTTGTAAGACTAGTGTTTTCCGCTTCCTTCCTTTTCTGCTTCTTGAGTTGTGCAAACACTGGAAATAGGGTTGAGCAAACCATGATTCAGTGAATCATGGGTCAAAGAAAGGGCCTGGGAAAAGGGAGCTTGTCTCACTAGCAGGAAACTGTTAGTAACTGTTAGATGTGGCCACGAGGGCTGGTCATAATGGAAGCATCTGGCAAGCACCAGCTTAGAGAAGTCTGGATGAGAAATGATGGTTTGATCCTAAACATATACACCAGATTTTATATCTCGGCTAATCTTGAAAACAGTTAAGGAGAATCAGACTTCCTGGATGCTGGGGTGGGAAGACCCCCAAGAGGGTACATTAAAGTGGAAATTAAGGAAGGAAGTTGTGGCAAATCGCTTCTACATTGCTGCCAAAAAAAACTATTCCCTACATGAAGAGGTCCCATGATGTCCCAGGAATCAAGCTTCAGTAATTTTTCTTTTTTTCTTTCCAACCAAGATCACGTTGATTTATTCATCTTGGGTATCTTAGCTTTAAAAATTGCAAAATTGTCTCAAAAAAACAAATCCCCCCCCTTCTTTGGTTCTTCATGCTGGAGGGAGAAAGAACTTTTAGAGCTAGATCACTTGCAGCCCAAACTCATTTTGAGTGGATCTATTTATTTGTTTAAATCTTGCTGATGGATGGATAGGATAGGATACATGGATGGATGGAGAGAGAGAGAGACTGAGAGAGAAAGAGATATATGTATGTGTCTCTCTACATACATATACACCCTGTTTCCCCAAAAATACGACCTACCCTGAAAGTAAGTCCTAGCTTGATTTTTACACGTGAGCCCAATATAAGCCCTACCCCCCAAAATAAACCCTAATTAAGATCCCGCCCACTCCAGAGTGGATGGGTAAAAGTTAAGCTAGCATGGAGATGGGTGTGAGATTTGGAGCTGCCCTACTACTTCCCTTTGGACAGTTGCAGCCAGACCTGGCCCACCCCAACACCTGCCTTGCTGGTCCATTTCTTCTGCAGCCGGCAAGGCTTTCCTGAAGGCCTCTGTAGCTGGTAACAAAGCTTTGGATCGATCCAGAGCTCCATTATCCTCTGCAGAGGCCTTCAGGAAAGTCTTGCTGGCCGCAGAAGAAGTTGTTCCTGGAGGCCTCTGAGAGTGAAAAGGAGGCCGGGGGCGACACGCGCAAGTGAGGTGAGTCAGTGGATGGCATCCCCCGAAAATAAGACCCGGTGCCTTTTTTGGTGGCAAAATACATACCCATATATATAAGACAGGGTCTTATTTTCGGGGAAACGGGTATATTTAAAGTCGAGAGGCTGATATTTTCCTGGCCGTCAAAAGAAATTCCTGGCTGGTTTTTCCTCCTGCAGCCGCCTTGTCGCTTGTTCCACGCAAGTGAGGTGAGTCAGTGGGTGGCATCCCCCAAAAATAAGACCTGGTGCCTTTTTTTGATGGCAAAAAATATATACAAGACAAGGTCTTATTTTCGGGGAAATAGGAATATACATGCATGGTCCAGAAGAACGCTGGAGAGTTCACAAGGTTCATTTAGGGCTCGCTGGTGGTCGTAAGACGAGGACTACCGTATTTGGAAACCGGTGGCCATTTTCCTGCATGCTTCAAGGCCAAAGACGGCCCGTCTGCATCCACTCAGCTGGCTGCCACCGTCCTGGGACACTTGTCCCCATCCGTCATCCTTGCATTGCTTTGGCAGGAGGGTTTGTCAGGGCTGGTATTAATTCCCACTGCCGCCCGATTGACCAGCCCAGTTTGGCTCCTTGCGGGGCCGTGAGTGGAACTGCGTCTCGGCAGCTCCCAGCTCTGCGGTGAGGCGGCTGTGCCGTTATCTCCAAACCTCACCGATGTCCATCTCCATGCAAATGACCAACTTGCTGTAAGTCGACCTTATCTCAAGTTATTTTTGTGGTTTCCCTCTGGAAAGTCAATAAAACAAACCGATGGGATGGTAAAATAAATCAAACTGGCCGCTACTCGTGCTGGGCTGAGGGAAGGAGGGAGGGAAAGTGTGCGCCACACCGTTCCTTAACTCGAGGGAAAATATGTGCACCCTGCAAAAGTTTCTTTGCTGTTTTATGAATTTTGCCTGCAAATAAGCAGTTTTAAAAAGCGGAAAAGTTCCTTTCAGTTGATACTTACAGGTAGTTCTCGACTTAACGACCGCAAGGGAGCCCTCCATTTGTGTGGCCAAAGTGAGACCTCCGTGGAGTGAGTTTTGCCTCATTTTACTACCTGCCTTGCCCACATTGTTAAGCGAATAATCCCAGCAGTTGTTCAGTTAGTAGCCCGGTTGTTAAGCGAGTTTAGCTTCCCCATTGCTTTGTCCGAAGAAGGCCGCAAAAGGGGATCCCGTGACACAGCAAACGGTCATAAGTACGAACCGGTCACCGAGCATCTGAAATTTTGATCATGTGACCACAGGGAATGCTGCCACTGTCATAAGTGTGTGAAAAATTGTCATTTTTTTCCCCCAGTTCCGTTGCAACTTCGGTCACTAAATGAAGCGTTGTAAGTCGAGAACTGTTGGTTAAATTATTTTGGTATCCTAAACATTTTGGAGACGAGTCAACAATCTGCAACTTCTTTGAATGGGCTGATGTGTTGAAGAATTTGCGTACTTCTGAATGTAGCATAACTTTGTGCGGTGAGGACTGAATTGTGTATGTGGGAGCCTGGTTACTTGGCTGATTCTGCAATTGTCGTGTCACCCTTTTCAATGGATTCATGACCTACTGGATTGTGTGTGTGTGTGTTTGACAGCGTGCAATCTATTGAGTTGAAGCCGAGATAGCTGGACGCGTGACTGGTTTTATGAATTCAGCTCAGCTCCTGAATTGGGTGGAACGGACTAGAAATTTGCCAGGCTGTCTGTCATTTGTCTTTCTGTGATGCCTTGGATGGGGGTACGGAGGAACGATTTGTTATTTGATCGCTGCTCCTTGTGCGGGACAGGTGAAAACTTGGCTTTCTAACTTTTGCTTGCAACACCTCCATGAGCAAAAAGAGATCCAGATGCAATCCTTCGGCTGTTCTTTCAAGCACCACGACTCTCCTCTGGGGCGTTTACTTATTTATAAACATCGTTTTTTAATATCGCTTTCCTCATTAAAAGAATTGCAAACTCCTTTAAAGGTTGTATGTTTTCCATAGATTTGCCCTTCTTGTTATTTTTATTTGATTTTTTAAATCGCAATTTTTGTGCATTAATTCTTCTCCAGAAAGATAACGTTTTTTATAAGATGTATTGAAGCAAATAGGTAATAATGCAATTCATCTGATTACAGTATTTTACTAAAACTCACCTTTTCTCCGTAGGTAGGTAGGTAGGTAGGTAGGTAGGTAGGTAGGTAGATAGATAGATAGATAGATAGATAGATAGATAGATAGATAGATAGATAGATAGATAGATAGATAGATAGATAGATAGATAGATAGATAATCTGGACCAGGATTATGGAGTAAATATCTATGGAGATTCTCAGTCATCCAGATCATGGTTGTCCCAGATGTGTTTTTTCAAAAGGCAGCTGGACTTCAAAAGACATTTCACTTCTCATCCAAGAAGCTTGTTCAGTTCTGACTGAACGATGGAATGGAAGGATTCGGTGAGAACAGAAGAAACTTCTTGGATGAGAAGCAAAATGTTTTCAGGAAAATAACCAAGGAAGTCCAGTTGCCTCTTGGGGAAAAAAAAAACACCTTTGGGATGTTAAAATTTAACCTAAACAACTTCATAAAGTTCTATGTCCCTTTGCTGTAGCTTATAGTTTTCATTATTTAGCTAAAAGGTTGGAAGCTCATGAATAGAAAGAGAGGAGAATGTTTTAATTATATAGATATTGATCTGCAACACCATCCTTCTCTCTCATCCAAGCCAATTTGGACACAGTCATAGACATATATATACACCCATGTCCAGTATCTATTCCAAAGATCCACCAGAATAAAATCCATTCCCCCTTCCCTTTTGCTTAAAAAGATGCCACACCCACTTCGAATAACCCTACTGTAATTTTCTGTAAGCCTCCATCGATAGGAGATGGTTGAGGGTCTTTCACTGATTTATTTTTGCACGTTTTTTTAAAAATATAGAACCACAGGATTGGAGGGACCTTGGAGATCTTCTAGTTCAACTCCCCTTGCTCAAACAGGAGGTCCTATATACCATTCTGGACAAATAGGGTTGTCTAGTCTCATCTTGAGAAGAAGCAACCACAACTTCTGGAGGCAAATCATCCCACTGGTTAATAGTCCTCTTTGTTAGGAAGTTTCTCCTTAATTCCAGGTTGCTTCTCTCCTGGATTAGTTTCCATCCGTTGCTTCTTGTCCTGCCTTCTGGTGCTTTGAAGAATAGCTTGACTCCCTCTTCTTTGGGGCAGCTCCTGAGATATTGGAAGACTGCTATCATGTCCCCCCTGGTCTTTCTTTTCTCTAGATTAGCCAAACCCAGATCCTGCAACCGTTCTTCCTATGTTTCAGTCTCCTGGCCTTGAATCATCATCTTTACTTTTCTCTTCACTTTTTTCAAAGTCTCACATCTTTTTATAACGTGGAATCTGTACTCCAAGTGTGGCCTTACTAAGGCTTTATAAAGCAGTACTAATGCTTCACATGAAGTGAAATCTGAAGGTTTGAGATCTGTGGCTGGCTTTCAGGTCGTTGATGGAAGGTTTCTTGGGTACTTTAGAAGGATAAAATTGCAGCCCAAAATGGATTTGCGTCCCCCTTTTTTTGCAAATGCAAACGGTAGCCAAGGCATGAAGAAAGATCAGATGTTGTCCACGTTTGTTTCTGATGGGTTGTGCCTTCATTGCTAACTTTCTGGGTGGTTCTGAAATTTTTTCGCTGGGCAAAATATGGCTTACCAAGGAGGTATAAATAGGTAGCATCAAGTAGCCAAGAGCAGATCTTAAATCTTGCTTCACTTCCATGAGTTGGCTGTCTTCGGATGTCCTCAAATTTCCTTGGACAACAGGGTCTTCACCCAAGGCAGAAAAGTAAAATTTGCAGGGGGGAGCCCATGCGTCCATGCACTTGGCACATTTCCAAAGCATTGCGATGACATCCCATCAATTTCTCAGGCTGCCTTGCAAGATGGCTGCAGCCCATCCAGGAGATCTCCTTGATTTTTGATCAGTTTCTGGAGAATTGGCTAGTTGGAGTTTTTATTTATAAATTTAAAGGTAGGTAGGTAGGTAGGTAGATAGATGGATAGATTTGGGGAAATTGGCCAGTTGGTGTCTTCCTTCCTTCCTTTCCTCCCTCCCTCCCTCCCTCCCTTCCTTCCTTCCTTCCTTCCTTCCTTTCGTCCTTCCCTTCCTCCCTATCTCCTCACTTCCCTCCCTATTTCTTTCTTTCCTCCCTCGCTCCCTCCTTCTTTCCCTCCTTCCTTCCTTTCGTCCTTCCCTTCCTCCCTATCTCCTCACTTCCCTCCCTCTTTCTTTCTTCCCTCCCTCGCTCCCTCCTTCTTTCCCTCCTTCTTTCCTTTCGTCTTTCCCTTCCTCCCTATCTCCTCACTTCCCTCCCTCTTTCTTTCTTCCCTCCCTCTCTCCTTCCATCCTTCTCTTTCTTCCTTACCTCCCTCCTTCTGTCCTTCCCTTTCTCCCTCCCTCCTCCCTCCCTTCCCTCCTCCCTCTCTTCTTCCTTCCTTCCTCCCTCTCTCCTCCTTCCCTCCCTCCCTCCCTTTCTCCCTTCCTTTCTTCATTTAAAAAAAGGAAATATACATTTGGGAGAATTGGCCAGTTGATGTCCTTTGGCACAAGGCTTGAATTCAGGGAGCTGCAGTCCAGCCGGTTTGCAAGGCCACCCCGCCCCTGCCCATCAAGAAGGCTGGGGCATCACAGAGTGACAGTCTAGGGTTACAACTTGACTCGGTTTCCCCTCTGCCACTCTGACCTTTTGAGAGGAATCTCTCTGGCTCTTCAATGGCTCCGATGGGGGAGGAGGCGATATCATTCCATTTTGAAGCATTTCGAGGTTCCAGTTACACAAAACACAGCAAAAGGCTGTAAAAATAGCTCCCCCAGGGACTCCGGGTGTCAATTCAACCAGGTGCCAAACGCATCTTCGCTTTTACAACACTTTGCAAGCTTTTGATTGGCTGGTTGGTTTGAGTTCCCCAAAGTTGAAAAAACTCCAGTCAAATATTACTCAATCGGTTTAATTTTAACAAGCCGGGTTTGAGTTTCTTTGCCTCCTAGCTCAGAGGGAAGAGAAACCAATTTTACTTGCAGGCAAAGGGGGTGTGTGTGTGAATCTCTTTTGTTATCAATTTGATACTGATTTGTGGATCTGCAGCCAGCAAATTAAAGAGATCCCTTTGCTCCACACCCCTCAAACCACCAATCAGAGCTATGGAAAATACACAGAAATGCACCTTGGCACCTCAGTTAGAAGTAAATTCCTTCCTTCTAATTCCTTAGTTTAACACCATGATGAATTACTCCTCCACTGGTTGCATTAAACATGAAGTATCATATGCAGGGGATTTCCAGGTGCTGTTAACTATGATTTATGGCAAGGTTGGTTGGTTTTTAGTAACCGTGGGCATCTGGGGCTGATTTATTTGTTTTTTGTTTTCCAAGTCCAGAAAACTTTACATTAAAAAGAGAAAACATGTTCTTTAAAATCCATATAATAACCTAAATAAAGGAAATAACTGCATGTACCGTTTCTCCAGAAATACAACCTACCCTGAAAGGAAGTCCTAGCTTGATTTTTTTTCACGTGTGCCCAATATAAAACCTGCCCTACTACTTCCCTTTGGACAGTTGTAGCCAGACCTGGCCCACCCCGACACCTGCCTTGCTGGTCCATTTCTTCTGCAGCCGGCAAGGCTTTCCTGAAGGCCTCTGTAGCTGATAACAAAGCTCTGGATCGATCCAGAGCTCCATTATCCTCTGCAGAGGCCTTTTCTTTCTTTCCAACCAAGATCATGTTGATTTATTCATCTTGGGTATCTTAGCTTTAAAAATTGCAAAATTGTCTCAAAAGCCAAATTTCCCCCGTTCTTCATGCTGGAGGGAGAAAGAACCTTTAGAGCTGGATCAGTTGCAACCTAAACTCATTTTGAGTGTATCTATTTATTTATTTAAATCTTGCTGATAGATAGAGAGAGAGAGAGAGAGAGAGAGGGAGGGTGGGTGGGTGCTAGACAGACAGAGATAGATAGATAGATAGATCAAAGAGAGAGATGTATGTATGTGTGTATATATATCTAAGTCTGTCTGTCTACATACAGACACACCCTGTTTCCTCCAAAATACGACCTACCCTGAAAGTAAATCCTAGCTTGATTTTTACACGTGCGCCCAATATAAGCCCTACCCCTAAAATAGGCCCTAATTAAGATCCCACCCACTCCAGAGTGGATGGGTGAAAATTAAGCTGGGGGGTGGGCTGGAGCTGCCCTACTACTTCCCTTTGGACAGTTGTAGCCAGGCCTCGCCCACGCCGACACCTGTTAGGAAACTTCTCCTTAATTCCAGGTTGCTTCTCCTTTTTTTTTTTAAGGTAATAAAAATTTTTATTTTATTTTATACAAACAATCCATCTTCCATTTAAACAGTGTGTCGTCTGGGTAGAAATATCTTGTGCAATAGCAATGACAGTTTATACATATTCATTGCTTGGTATTAATACTCTAGTCTTAATACCAATTTACATAACATATCTAATTCTTATAATATTCCCCATCTTAACATTTTTAATTCTTTCCACGTTTACTATTTTTTGCTACTCTTCTTTAAATTCTAACTTCCAGCCATTGATAAAAATAATCCCCATATCATCTAGTGTTCAATTTGTTCCTTCTCTTTAATTGCTAGTGTTAGCCTATTCATTTCTGCACATTCTAATATTTTCCTAATCACTTGTCTCCTTGATGAGTTTCCATCCGTTGTTTCTTGTCCTGCCTTCAGGGGCTTTGGAGAATAAATTGACCCCACTATTGTTTGGGGCAGGAACTGGAACTCTGCTGTCATGTCGCCCCTGGTCCTTCTCTTCACTAGACTAACCTTGCCAATTCCTGCAACCGTTCTTCATATATTTTTAGTCTCCATTAATCGTCTTCCTTGCTTTTTTCTACACCCTTTCCAAAGTCTCAACATCTTTTTTTATAATGGGAGCATACCAGATTGTGGGGTCCTCCTGGGTGCTCTTCAGAGGATAATTGGGACTGCAGAAAAAATAATTACCACCCACCTGCCTTCCATCGAGGACCTGTATACTGCACGGAGTCACAAAGAGGGCTGTGAAAGTATTTACAGACCCCTCACATCCTGGACATATAAACTGTTTCAACTCCTTCCCTCAAAACGACGCTATAGAGCCCTGCACATCAGAAGAATTAGATACAAGGAGAGTTTTTTCCCCAATGCCATCACTCTGCTAAACAAACATTTCCCTCAACACTGTCCAACTAGTTACAAAGTCTGCACTACTATCACTATTAATCTTCTCATCACTCCTTATCACTCATCCCCTCCCACTTGTGATGGTGTGACTATAACCTTGTCTCTTGTAGCCTTACGATTTATATTGACTGTTTCCTGGTATGATTTGATTGCTTCTTATACCCTATGACTATTACTAAGTGTTGTACCTTTTGACTCTTGACGAATGTATTTTTCCTTTATGTACTCTGAGAGCATTTGCACCAAGACAAATTCCTTATCTGTCCAATCACACTTGGCCAATAAAAGAATTCTATTGCATTCTATTCTATTCTATTCTATTCTGCATTCTATTCCTATTCCATTCCTATTATGTATTCTATTCTTTCCTTATTCTATTCTGTTCTATATTCTATTATTCTATTCTCTATTCTATTCCATTCCTTATTCTATTCTCTGTTCTATTCTTTCCTTATTCAGTTCTATTCTATATTCTATTATTCTATTCTCTATTTTCTATTCTATTCCTGAATTCTATTCTATATTCTATTCTATTCTATTCTGTGCTCGGCAGTTTCCTTACAGACATTTCATTGCCAAACTAGGTAGCCCATCATCAGTGCTAGGTGGAAGCGTGCCTTCCCCGGTGGCACTGATGAAGTTGCCTAGTTTGGTAATAAAACATCTGGAAAGAAACCACCGACCTCAAGAGAGCACCTTGGAGCCCAGAGGTGGAGTTTCTGGCTGCAGAACTTTCAACAACAGAAATAGCTGGAAATGTGATTTCTTGAGAATTTAGATCCAGGAACTTGCGACGTGGGACTCTGCGAGTCTTGCATTCTGAAAAACAGATTTTTGCAAGTGGAATCAATGTCTCTGTTTCTCTGATAAGGAGAGGCAGGGTTGTGGGGGGGGGGGTGGAAATAAGGAAGAGGATGTACCAAGGAAATGGCACAGAGTTGTGTGGCCTGCTAATCAAAAGAAGGTGAATTTAGGCCTTTGACCTGTGGGGTGGGGAGGATGGGATGGGAATAGGCTGCCTGGGCAATAATAAATTGCAATTTATTATAAATCAGGTGAGCTGTGAGTGGCTTGCCAGGCAGTGGAGAAGTGAAAGCAAAACACAGCTGGGGAAATTACCCTTTGCATCATCTGTCAGAAAAACAAAGAAACAGAAAGTGAAACAAGGTGTAAGGGAGAGGTTTAGAGGAAAAGGGTGGAGGAGGGTTGGGGAGGGAGGGAGGGAAGGAGATAGTTGAGAGAGGGAGGGAAGAAAGGAGGAAGGAGACAGAAACAAAAGAAAGGAAGGAAGGAAAGAAAGAAAAGAGGGAAAGGGAATGAAGGAAGACAGAATGCGAAAGAGGGAGAGGGAGAGAAGGATAGAGAGGAAAGAAAGATAGAATCAAGATCAGGTGAAGTATTAATACTGCCTTGTAATGCCTTAGTTAAGCCCACCCTTGGAATATAGCACCCAGCTTTGGTTGCCACGATACAAAAAAGGATGCTGAGACTCTAGGAAGAGGGTAAAAGAAAAGCAACCAGGATGATGTAGTGGCTGGAGGCTAAAACATACCATGAACAGTTGCAGGTGTAACATTCAGCTATAACTTAAGATCACGATCTGCCAAATAAGAACTTAAGCAGAGACTTTGAAGAACAAAATCTAACTTCTATTGATCAATAAAAGGGTAAGACCTCTCCTCGCATACACACAGATATGTGAGGAAAGTTACAAAGCGCACAGACGAAAGTAACTCTTCTTATACCTTAAGATTCTTTTAGAAGTAGAGTAACTGCATTGTAAAACACTCTAATTTAGATTTACATCCTTCCTGTAAAAAAACAAATGTCCTTCTGGCACTTGTTTATCTTTTATTAACCCTTCTCCTATTGTCTGTTAATTGATTACTTAACAGGGCTATTAACAACATAACTTCAAAAGTGTTTATTCCTTCAGATATAGGGAATTACTTAGGAAAGTACATTTCATTCTCAGGGGGGGTGGAACATAAACCAGATGGAATCAGATTGATTCAGATGGGATAATCATGTGTCTTCATATGAGAGAAATGTAAGTAATTGCAGGCATGTGTTATTACTAGTTTTTACAACACGTGAAAGATTAAAGAAATATTTTCCACAACAGCAAGATAAGAAATGCCTATAGAGATAAATAACTTCTATATACATAGGAAAACAACTGCCTAACATCAAGATAAGACATGCCTATAGAGTAACTCTCTACTTAATGCTGTACTATATTTTATTTCTTTCCTTTTTATTTATTACCCTAACACAGGAATTGGGTAGGTCTAGTCCAGAGGTCCCCAAACTTGGCAACTTTTAAGACTTGGGGACTTCAACTCCCAGAATTCTCCACCCAGCTCTGGAGAATTCTGGGAGTTGAAGTCTACAAGTCTTAAAGTTGCCAAGTTTGGGGACCTCTGGACTTGTCTAATGAAGAGAAAGGGATGACACGATAGCAGTCTCCCAATATTTGAGGGGCTGCCACAGAGAGGTGGAGGTCCACCTATTCTCCAAAGCCCCTGAACGCAGGACAAGAAGCAACGGATGGAAACTCACCAAGGTGAGAAGCAACTTAGAACTAAGGAGGAATTTCCTGACAGAACAATTAACCCGTGGAACTGCTTGCCACCAGAAATTGTGGGTTCTCCATCGCTGGAGGTTTCTAAGAAGAGACTGGACAGCCATTTGCCTGAAATGGCCTACGGTCTCCTGCTCGAGCAAGGGTTGGACTAGATGACCTCCAAGGCCCCTCTGCCACTCTGTTATTCTGTTACTTACAGCATTCCCCCCCCCCCCCCAAAAAAAAAAACGATTGAGAAGGGAGGGGAAAGAAAGAGGGAACACCGTCCAACCAGATTTTCTGCCACCTCCTCGTCCTGCTGGCGACCTCTTGGCTAATCTGTCACTTGGAGACCTTCCTCCTCCTCGGTCACATTGGTCATTCGGACTGAAGGAGGTTCAAAGCTCAGCTCCATCTCGGTTTGAGGACGCAGAGACGCTGTGGCCCATGGAGGGGGGTGTTCTTTTATCAAGGGCCACCACCTTCTGCGGTGCAGCTGCCAAAAAGGACTTCTAGGATGCATCAACAGAGTAAGTGTTTCTCAGCCGTGGCAACTTTAAGATATGTAGACTTCAGCTCCCAGAATCCCCCATTCAGCTCCCAGAATTCCCCATTCAGTTTGCAGATTTCCGCATTCAGCTCTCAGATTTCCCCATTCGGCTCCCAGAATTCCCCATTCAGTTTGCAGATTTCCCCATTCGGCTCCCAGAATTCCCCATTCAGCTCCCAGAATTCCCCATTCAGTTTGCAGATTTCCCCATTCGGCTCCCAGAATTCCCCATTCAGCTCCCAGAATTCCCCATTCAGTTTGCAGATTTCCGCATTCAGCTCCCAGATTTCCCCATTCAGCTCCCAGAATTCCCCATTCAGTTTGCAGATTTCCCCATTCGGCTCCCAGAATTCCCCATTCAGTTTGCAGATTTCCCCATTCGGCTCCCAGAATTCCCCATTCGGCTCCCAGAATTCCCCATTCAGTTTGCAGATTTCCCCATTCGGCTCCCAGAATTCCCCATTCAGTTTGCAGATTTCCCCATTCGGCTCCCAGAATTCCCCATTCAGCTCCCAGAATTCCCCATTCGGCTCCCAGATTTCCTCATTCAGCTCCCAGAATTCCCCATTCGGCTCCCAGATTTCCTCATTCAGCTCCCAGAATCCCCCATTCAGTTTGCAGATTTCCGCATTCAGCTCTCAGATTTCCCCATTCGGCTCCCAGAATCCCCCATTCAGCTCCCAGAATCCCCCATTCAGTTTGCAGAATTCCCCATTCAGCTCCCAGATTTCCTCATTCAGCTCCCAGAATCCCCCATTCAGTTTGCAGATTTCCGCATTCAGCTCTCAGATTTCCCCATTCGGCTCCCAGAATTCCCCATTCAGCTCCCAGAATTCCCCATTCAGTTTGCAGATTTCCCCATTCGGCTCCCAGAATTCCCCATTCAGTTTGCAGATTTCCCCATTCGGCTCCCAGAATTCCCCATTCAGTTTGCAGATTTCCCCATTCGGCTCCCAGAATTCCCCATTCAGCTCCCAGAATTCCCCATTCGGCTCCCAGATTTCCTCATTCAGCTCCCAGAATTCCCCATTCAGCTCCCAGATTTCCTCATTCAGCTCCCAGAATCCCCCATTCAGTTTGCAGATTTCCGCATTCAGCTCTCAGATTTCCCCATTCGGCTCCCAGAATCCCCCATTCAGCTCCCAGAATCCCCCATTCAGTTTGCAGATTTCCTCATTCAGCTCCCAGATTTCCTCATTCGGCTCCCAGATTTCCTCATTCAGCTCCCAGAATCCCCCATTCAGCTGCCAGCAGAATTCTGGGATCTGAAGTCCACGTATCTTAAAGTTGCCATGGTTGAGAAACACTGAACAGAGGGATCGCATCAAAATCTCAGGAAGTGATAGCACCGCTTGTGTAAGACCACCCATGGGACACAGGAAGTCCTCACAACCACAACTGAGTTCCACAGCTCTGTCGCTCAGCAAAACAGTTAAATGAATTTTGCTCCTTCCTTGCCACGTCTATTAAGCGAATCCTGCAATTGTAAAGTTAGGAACATGGTTGTTAAGTGAATCAGAAGGTCCTAAAAGGGGATTGGGTGACCCTGGGGATTTTGCCACCGTCATAAATATGAGACAGTTGCCAAGCGCCTGAATTTTATTCACAGGCTGCAACAGTTATACAAAGTGTGAAGAAGCAGTTGTAAAGTTACTCCTTTCAGTGCCGTTGTAACCGGTCACTAAATTGAACGGTTGTAAGTTGAGGGTTTCTTGTACCGAGTCCAGTTGTGGTCACTGTGGTACAAAAAAAGAGGCTAAGACCTTAGAACACTTAGACTACAACTCCCAGAATCCCTGAGCTAACATGACCGGAGGAGGAATTCTGGGAGTCGAAGTCCACAAGTCTTAAAGCAGCCAAGTTTGAAGACCCCTGAATTCTATCATCTATCTGTCTGTCTCTATCATCTCCTCATCCATCATCCATCCATCATCTATCACAAGGGTCTTCCAACTTGGCCAGTTTAAGACTTGCGGACTTCAACTCCCAGAATTCCTGGAGCTAACGTATCTGGAGGAGGAATTCAGCATGGCTCGCTGGGGAATTCTGGGAGTTGAAGTCCACAAGTCTTAAAATGGCCAAGGCTGGAGACCTCTGTCTTAGAAGAATTAACCAGTGGAACAACCTGCCTCCAGAAGTTATGCTTGCTCCATTGCTGGAGATTTTCAAGAAAAAAAAAATTACTTGTCTGAAATGGCATAGGGGTTGGACTAGAAGACCTCCAGGGTCCCTTCCAGCTCTATAAACCAATGATTCCACCCCCCCACAGATTGTTCTAGCAGGCTCCCCCCCCAAAAAAAAAAAACATGTAAAAAGAGCACATGATGTTGAAATGTAACGTAGATATTTTGGCAGAGAAAGGATCCTGTCAGCTGTCAAGAGATATTCTTGATTAGACTAGCGTACACGTAACAGTTGGAAGGGGTCCTAGAGATCTTCCAGTCCAACCCCCTCCCCCTGCTCAAGTGCCGTCAAGCCGAATCTTTGACTCTTGACTGGATATCCTTTGTTTGTGCACCCATTGTGACAATACGCACAAGGCATGGTTGGTTTTTTTTCTTGTCCTGCTTATTTCCTGCATGCAAGCCGTCTTCGGAAATGACTCACCGGCTGCACAATGTTTACAAACACTCTCTGTGTGACAATGGTGCGTGGTGTACGCGTGGAGGGGTGTGTGTCGGTGTGTATTCAGTGCTGGTTTTGTGGCCCACAAATGTCAACGGTTGTTTGTTTTGATCCTGGCTGGTTGGGTATGTGGCTGCTGGGATTTGTGTTCAGGCTGTGTCTGAGGCAATTCATAAATACACACACGCACACAACCAAACACAAACACACAGAAGCACCAACACACACACACACACTCCTTCCAGTGTTTTCACAGCAATGCAACAAAACAAGCTGAGGCTGAAAAAGGACGCTTGGCAACTAGGTGCAGGATTGAAGTTAGGAAGGAGAGATTTACTCCTAGGTGTAACGTAGGTGAAGGAGAAAAGGGGAGGCTGATAGCCCTTTCTCCAGTCGACACCTTTGGTTATTTTAAACACATTTTTATTAAAATGTGTTTAACTTTATTCGAAGAGGTTGAATAGCCATTTGTCTGGAATTAGTATAGGGTCTCCTTGTTTGGAGCAGGGGGGTTGGGCTAGATGACCTCCAAGGTCTCTTCCCGCTCTGGTTATTCCACATTCTATGGAAGACAGAACGGAGTTTGGGGTTTGCTGATCCACATATCGTGGAGAATTTTAGCCAGTCAATGATTGACTGTTACTAATTCCATATATATAAAAGCAAAATACCCCTCACGTGTCATCACAAAATCTCCAGCACCGTCAAGCCTACAAACTTGAAATTTGGCCCGTATGTTCCTCTTGGCTTCTAGGGGCTCGCTAAGAAAGGATTTTTCAAAATGACCATCAGAGCATTTAGAGTATTTTCTAGATGAAGATGATGATGATGCTCTGATGCTAAGGAGTTCTACTCCCCCTCCCCACCTGAAAAGAAATCTCTTCCAAAGGCAAAACCCAAGCAGAAGAGAGGAGGCCCAGTTTCAGTTTCCCAAGCAGCTTTAGTCCAGAACAGTTGAGCTAAGCCACGCCCAGGCTCCTTGCTGTCTCCTTGCTTACCCAGCAAATACTCTTTCAGTTTCCAAACAGCCCTCCACTCTCTCACCCACTGACAGGACGCTAGCCAGAGGACTACCGATGGAAGCTGGTAGGCAGAGGCACAATTCCTCCTCCCCTTATTTTCCTCCCCCCAAAACTAAGCCCCACCCCATAGCTTCGTAGCGAAGCACGGGTTCCGAGCTCGTCCGATATCGATTTGTTCCCTACATGGAAAGAAACGGATAAGGCAGCGGCTGGGTGCTGCATGCATGTCAGTTCGGCTTGGCCCGCTGGCTTAAGCAGCCTTTGGGATAAACCGAGCCGGGATCCGAGTCGAATCTTTCAGCCGCTGCTTTAGCTCCTTCTGTTCTTCCTTCTCCGGCCGGGGACGGTTGCCAAGTTAAAAAATAGCAGAGCTTGAAATTGCAACCAGCTGGAGCCGCAGAGTTGAACTTTCCCCTTCTTTAAATAACACCCACCAGCATTCCTGAGCCTTTGGGTCACTGGCTTTGGAAACCGGATGCCACCCCTACACCCTCTCTCTCCCTCCTCCGCTCTGCAGCTTCTCTCCTCCTCTCTTCCCATCCTCTCTTTATCTTCTCTTATCCTCCCCTCCCCTTCCTTTCTTCCTTTTTCTTCTCTTCCCTCCTCCTCCTGTCTTCTCTTCTCTTCTCTTTTCTTCCCTTCTCTCCTTCCCTTTCCCCCTTCCTTTCTTCCTCCTCCACTTCTCTTCCTCTCTTCCCCTTCTCCCTCTTCTCATTCTTCCCCTCTCCTCCCCTTCCTTTCTTCCTCTTTTTCTTCTCTTCCCTCCTCCTCCCGTCTTATCTTCTCTTGTCTTTTCTTCCCTTCTCTCCTTCTCTTTCCCCCTTCCTTTCTTCCCTCTCCCCTTCTCTTCCCTTCTCCCCTCTTCCTCTTCTCATTCTTCCCCTCTCCTCTCCTTCTCTTCCCTTCTCTCCTTCCCTCTCTATCCTCCTTCCCTTTCCCCCTTCCTTTCTCCTCTCCTTCTCTTCCTCCCTCTCCTTCCCTTCCATCCCCCTTCTCTTCTCTTGTCTCCTTCCCTCTCCTCTCTCCTCCTTCCCTTTTTCCCTTCTCCCCCTTCCCTTGTTCTTCCCCTTCTCTTCCCTTCCTTCCTCCGCTCCCCTCCCCACCTTTCTCTTCCCCTTCTGCCCCTTCTGTTTTCTTCCCCTCTCCTCCCCTCAGCTCCCCTCATTTTCTCCTTTCCCTCGTTTCTTCCTCTTTTTTTCCTCTTCCCTTCTCTCTCTCCCTCCCTCTCTCTGTTTCCTTCCCCTCACTTTCTTCCTTCCCCTCCCCTCAATTAACTTGATTCACTTTTCATCTGCGTTAAAGGCTTCATCAAATTCTCCAGTTGGGAAAAATGCTATCAAACTCCATAGTCAGTTCTCTTTCTCACTTTGCTGGGGTCCCCATTCTGCAACCTCCCCACACAAGAGAAACTTTTTTTAAACTTCCCAAATCGCTCCATAATTTGAATAGTCATTATATGTATATTATATATGGCCTGGTCTCTCAGAAAGCATGCCTGAAAGTATTGCCAGTAGGGAAGACTCTAGAAATTTTACGACAACTTACGGGGGTAAATCGAGATGCAATGAAATTTGTGTGTATATATATATATCTGAAAGAAATTGAAATTATTCACAATAAGTAACTAAAAGAACATTTCTTCTAGCAAATCCCTTATATCAGGGCTCCCCAAACTTGGCAACTTTAAAACTTGTGGACTTCAACTCCAAAAATTATTCACAGTAAGTAACTAAAAGGACATTTCTTTTTGCAAATCCCTTATTATCAGGGGTCTCCAAATTTGGCAACTTTAAGACTTGTGGACTTCAACTCCCAGAATTCTCCAGCCAGCTATGCTGTCTTAAAGTTGCCAAGTTTGGAGACCTCTGCCTTATATAGTTGGTCCTGTTTTCCTAACACCCTCTTAAAGAATGGGACACATTTGTGAGAAACTCCTTGGAACTTTTTCCAAGGAAACAACTTCTGGTGAAAATCCGTTGGAAATTTCCATTCATTTCGGGCCGCCGTGGAATTTTCTCTCTGGGTCACAGTTCCTCTTTTGCAGAGTGTCATATTTCTCCAGAATTTGGCTTACAAAAGTGGTTTCCTAACCGAGTGTTTCTCAAGGTTGGCAACTTTACAATGGACGGACTTCAACTCCCAGGATTCTCCAGCCAACATACCAGCTGGGGAATTCTGGGAGCGGAAGGCCACAGTTACTGACTGAGAAATTCTGGGAGTTGAAAACTACAGGTGCTAGCTGGGGAATTCTGGGAGTGGAAGGCCACATATGTTGGCTGGGGATTCTGGGAGTGGAAGGCCACAGGTGTGGCTGAGGAATTCTGGGAGTTGAAGTCCACATATGCTGGCTGGGGAATTCTGGGAGTGGAAGGCCACACATGTTGACTGAGGAATTCTGGGAGTGGAAGGCCACACATGTTGACTGAGGAATTCTGGGAGTGGAAGTCCACATATGCTGGCTGGGGAATTCTGGAAGTGGAAGGCCACACATGTTGACTGAGGAATTCTGGGAGTGGAAGTCCACATATGCTGGCTGGGGAATTCTGGGAGTGGAAGGCCACACATGTTGAATGAGGAATTCTGGGAATGGAAGTCCACATATGCTGGCTGGGGAATTCTGGGAGTGGAAGGCCACACATGTTGAATGAGGAATTCTGGGAGTGGAAGTCCACGTATGCTGGCTGGGGAATTCTGGGAGTGGAAGGCCACACATGTTGAATGAGGAATTCTGGGAGTGGAAGTCCACGTATGCTGGCTGGGGAATTCTGGGAGTGGAAGGCCACACATGTTGACTGAGGAATTCTGGGAGTTGAAGTCCACGTATGCTGGCTGGGGAATTCTGGGAGTGGAAGGCCACACATGTTGAATGAGGAATTCTGGGAGTGGAAGTCCACGTATGCTGGCTGGGGAATTCTGGGAGTGGAAGGCCACACATGTTGAATGAGGAATTCTGGGAGTGGAAGTCCACATATGCTGGCTGGGGAATTCTGGGAGTGGAAGGCCACACATGTTGAATGAGGAATTCTGGGAGTGGAAGTCCACGTATGCTGGCTGGGGAATTCTGGGAGTGGAAGGCCACACATGTTGAATGAGGAATTCTGGGAGTGGAAGTCCACGTATGCTGGCTGGGGAATTCTGGGAGTGGAAGGCCACACATGTTGACTGAGGAATTCTGGGAGTTGAAGTCCACGTATGCTGGCTGGGGAATTCTGGGAGTGGAAGGCCACACATGTTGAATGAGGAATTCTGGGAGTGGAAGTCCACGTATGCTGGCTGGGGAATTCTGGGAGTGGAAAGCCACACATGTTGACTGAGGAATTCTGGGAGTGGAAGTCCACATATGCTGGCTGGGGAATTCTGGGAGTGGAAGGCCACACATGTTGACTGAGGAATTCTGGGAGTTGAAGTCCATATATGCTGGCTGGGGAATTCTGGGAGTGGAAGGCCACACATGTTGACTGAGGAATTCTGGGAATTGAAGTCCATATATGCTGGCTGGGGAATTCTTGGAGTGGAAGGCCACACATGTTGACTGAGGAATTCTGGGAGTTGAAGCCCATATATGCTGGCTGGGGAATTCTGGGAGTGGAAGGCCACACATGTTGATTGAGGAATTCTGGGAGTGGAAGTCCACATATGCTGGCTGGGGAATTCTGGGAGTGGAAGGCCACACATGTTGACTGAGGAATTCTGGGAGTGGAAGTCCACATATGCTGGCTGGGGAATTCTGGGAGTTGAAGTTCAAACATGCTGGCTGGGGGATTCTGGGAGATGACAGCCATACCTAATGACAGGGGAATTCTGGGAGTTGAAGTCTACTGTTCTAATTCATCCTGTTTTCCTTCTTCCCTCATAAAAGCTTTGATAATGAACATTTTTTTTGCTAAAGGAGGAAATAGATGAAAAGCATAAAAACTTATGGGAGGCCAAAAAAAGAAGGCAACTCCCTGGAAGGGGCCCTTTTAGTGCACTGGAGGCCAAGTATGGATTTTTAATGGCCCTGGAACTGCTTCACAGGCTACCAGTTCCTCCCGCTCCATCATTAGACACGGAAAAAGGCTTTGGGGGCCAAAGGATCCTGAAATGCCCAGCATAATGCTACAAAAAGGAAGGTTGTCTATTGTGTCAGACGCTTAATTGATGTCAGCCTTGCTCTGCATTCTTGACTCTAAGAGTGGAAAGCAGCCCTTTGCAAAATTCTCTGGGCTTGGCAACTGCTAGAGGCAGTCATGCAAGGCTCTTGGCTGGAAAAACCAGCAGGAATTTTCAGGATTGTGGGAAATTGGAAATATATTTTGGGAGAAAGCAATGATTTTTTTTTTTTTTTGCATTGCTCCCCAGAAGACTGTCTGGATAGATCCATGTACTCATTAGAATTTCATTTCATTTTTTCCCTCCTTTCCATTCCTTTCCCCTTTCCCTCCTTTCCTTTCCTCTCCTCTACCATCCCCTTCCCCTCCTGTTCTCCTTCTCCTTCCCCTTCCCCTTCCTTTCTACCTTCCTTTTCTCCCTTCTTCCTTTCCTTTCCTCTTTCTTTTCTATCTTCCCTCCTTTCTATTCTCCTTTTCCTTTCCCCCATCTCTTTTCTATCTTCCTCTTCTTTTCTTCCTTCCCTTCCCCCTTCCTTTTCTCTTTCCTTTCCTCCCTCTTTTTTTCCCTTTCCTTTCGTTTCCTCTCCTTTCCTCTCCTCTACCCTCCCCTCCTGTTCTCCTTCCCCTTCCCTTCTTCCTTTCCTTTCCTTTCCTCCCTCTTTCTTTTCTATCTTCCCTCCCTTCTATTCTCCCTTTCCTTTCCTCCCTCTCTTTTCTATCTTCCTTCCCTTCCCCCTTCCTTTTCTCCTTCCTTTCCTCCCTCTCTGTTCTTTCTTCCCTTCCCTTCCTCTTTTTCCTTCCTTTCCTTCCCTCCCCCTCTTCTCCCTTTCCTTCATTATGCACGGTTACAAACCGTGCGGTGAACAAGAGCATGTGCAGAGTGGAGGGCATGCCTCCCAAAGTTCCACAAGCCACAGAGGCATCTCCTGATGTTAACTCATCCTCTTCTCCAAAGTCCCAGCCTCCCCCACGTGGCTCAGCCATCCAGTCGCCGAACCCAAAACTTTCCCCAGCTTTTTTTCCTTTTCTCTGGATTCAATCCAAAACATTAGCAACAGAGATATATTTGGGTTCCCTCACTAATCGGGATTTTAAAAGATATTAATAAACTTCCCCAAACAGCAGAGATAGCCAGTTGCAAAACTCTGGGAATGGCCTAGAAAACTGTTGGAAGAAGAATCTTAGAAACGCAGAGGGCGTCTCTCCCTCTCTCTCTCTCTCTGGCATGGAACAAAGATCTGTGGGCTTTTTATCTGCCGAAAATGAAACTCTCCCAAGTTTATTGTGTTTGGACAGCTGCTCCGAGCTGTTTTGGAGCTTAGCGTTCTCAGCTGTTGGGAAGGGAGCTCAGAGGCCATCCAGTCCAACCCCCAGGCTCGGGGCGGGAGCTGCAAAAGCGAAGCAGGAAGCTGGTTCTGTAGCCTTTTAAAGGGGCAATAAGGGGACCGTAGGATTTGATGAAGCAGCCTAATTCCACCAGTGGACAATTCTCTGTTTGGTTTTATGACTCTTTGATTTATTTGCATTCTGCCTTTCTTATCTTTACACATAACTCAATGACGGAAACAGGCGCCATGCACCTTCTTCATTCCTCTTATTATTTTTCCTACAACAATGTTAAGAGGTGGTTTGGGCTGAAAGAGATAGCTAAGGCTGAACTAGAACTCCCCGTCTCCTGGTGATTGGCCCAAAGTCACCTAGCCTGTTTTCATGCCTAAGGTGGGACTAGAACTCACCGTCTCCTGGTGATTGGCCCAAAGTCATCCAACTGGCTTTCCTGCCTAAGGCGGGACTAGAACTCACAGTCTCCTGGTGGCCGAAAGTTGCTTAGCAACCTGTGTGTCCACTTAATGATAGGAGCATTGACCTCCACCAAAAAAAGTCATATAATCAGGTTCAACTTGCACTTGTGACCCTCAAGACTCACCATGGAAATTCCGTTGCAGTTGGAAGTCAAGGAGTCTCTCTGTACATGAAACCTACCATACTTCTTCTCCATCATCTGCCAAACATATCAAAATCCTTTTATTCTCCCTCGTGGTTCTCCTTTTCTCACGCCTGTCCAAATGCTGGGGTGTCCAGAATTGGCACAGTTTTGCAAGAGCAAGTGACCGGGGCAGTTGCTTCTCATGGTCTGGCCTCTGCCTTCCTGTTAATACCTCCCAAAATAGCATCCGCCTTTTTAGTGACAGCAATCATTGGGCGGCCTCGTGTGCAACTTGTAGTAAAGACACTTCCTCAACCTAAGCCACCTCAAGATGGCTGGACTTCAACTCCCAGAATCCTTTGGCCGGCACTTGTGGCCTTCAACTCCCACAATTCTGGCTGGGGAATTCTGGGAGTTGAAGTCCATATGTTGGGTGAGGAATTCCGGGACTTGTAGTTCAGATATTCTGGCTGGGGAATTCTGGGAGTTGAAGTCCACATGTTGGGTGAGGAATTCCAGGACTTGTAGTTCAGATATGTTGGCTGGGGAATTCTGGGAGTTGAAGTCCACATGTTGGGTGAGGAATTCCGGGACTTGTAGTTCAGATACGTTGGCTGGGGAATTCTGGGATTTGGAGTTCAAACATGCTTCCTGGGGAATTCGTTAGACAACGTGAGTGAGTAAGTAGCTATATGAATTTTCCAAATAAATAATAAATCTGGGGGTTGACGTCTACACAAGTTGGGTGAGGAATTTTGGGTGTTGAAGTTCAAACATGGCTGGCTGGAGAATTCTGGGAGTTGAAGTCCCACAAGTCTGAAAATTGCCAGGTTTGGGGACCACTGAGACAGAGCATAGAACAATAGACAGTTCCGTGTTGATTTGGAGCGGGGGCTCTAGATTTGAGCCCCATAGGGGAGATCTGCAGCCAGCCAGATCTCTGAAGTTGGCTCCCCAAGGATGCCCATTCATTCCTATAGGCCAGAAATCCAGCTGCAGGGTCATGCAGCCTCATCTTCTCCAGCTGTGTTGGGCTAAACTGCAGGGGTCCCCTGCCGTTGTTAAGTTAGTAGCACGGTCGTTAAGTGAATCCAGTTTCCCCCCTTGATTTTGCTTGTGGGACGGTCGCAAAAAGAGATCAGGACACGGAAAGTCGTAAATATGAGCCAGTTGCCAAGCGGCCGAATTTTGATCACGGGGATACGGCAACGGTCGCAAGTGTGGAAAATGATCATAAATAGCTTTTTCCGATGTCGTAACTTTGGGTGGTCACTAAATGAACTGTTGTAAGTTGAGGATTACCTGTGATTGGCCTTTGGCTCTCCCCAAGGAGATATCTCCATGTTAGACGGCAGACTTGCCTTGGGCATTAATCATGCTTACTTAATTCCTTCTCTTCCTCCTCTTCTCCCCTTCTCCCTCCTTCTCTTTTTTCTCTTCCTCCTCCTTCCCCTCTTCCTCGTCTTCCTCCTTCTCCTCCTTCCTCCCTTATTTCTTCTCCTCCTCTTTCCCCTCCTCCTCCATCTCTTTTTTCTCTTCTTCCTCTTTCTCCTCCTTGTCTTCTTCTTCCTCCTCCTCCCCTTCTTCCTCCTCTTCCCCCTCCTTTTTCTCTTCTTCCCCCCTCCTTCTCCTTCCCCTCCTTCTCTTCCTCCTCCTCTTCCTCCTCCTCCTTTTTCTCTTCTTCTTCCCCCTCCTCCTCCTCCTCTTTCCAGCCTTAAGCCTCTTCTTGGGTTTTGAACCTGACACTTGTTCACAACTGTAAAAGTAGCTGAGTTTGGAATTTGGGTTGGCTCCAGATTCAAACCTAGTATCTCCTTCCAGGTGCTCCTAAGTTTGAAGCCGTGTGCAAAAGCGCTAATACACAACAGAGAGAGAGAGAGAGTGTGTGTGTGTGTATATATATATATATATATACTTTGTATTATGATAAGCTGATAAGGAGAGAGCCAGTGGTGTAGAGGCAATTACAACTGCCTCACATGTAATACTTCCCTGGTTCGAATCCCAGTAAGGGTATGGCTAGCTGAAGAGAGCTAACTAGCTCGAAATAGATCTATACTAGTCTCCCTTATTTATTATTTAAAAATTATCAGCTTAAAAAAAAAAAAAACCTTACACATATATATATATATATATACTTTGTATTACAACACCCTGTTAAGCCCCAATTAAGGGAGAAAGCATACTGCTTTCTTTTCTGTCTTTCGGCTCATCACCAGAGACCATACCGACAGAAAGCTATTTGTTTCGTTGCCTTTTGTTTACATGTATGTAAGGTTTTTATATATATATATATATATATATATATATATATATATATATATATATATATATATATATATATATAAGAGAGAGAGAGAGAGAGAGAGAGAGAGAGAGAGAGAGAGAGAGAGAGAGAGAGAACTATATACATGCACATATTTGAAAGACCTCCACCCTGCATTGCTCTTCCTAGCATTCCTCCTCCGTTTTTGCCGACCGGAAAGGAGAGGGGTAAGAAATGAACTGTTGTAAGTTGAGGACTACCTGTAAATAAAAAGTAAGACCTGCCTCAGGAAGGAAAGGATCGGGCAGGCGACACGAATCCAACACTCCCTACAACAAATTACAGGGTTTTTTATTATCGCTATATCGGTAAGAAAAATATGAATTCTAATTGTTAGCATAAGATCTATGCAACCCAGTCGACGCACTTGTTGAAATGAAAGATGGCATTAGTGTAAATATAAAAATAAAAAATAAAAAAAAACCAAAATTACAAGGTTTTTAAATCCTTGCACCATATCTTAAGGTTGCGCTTCCGCGAAGAGTCAAGTGGGTCCAGTTGCTTTTGTAGACAGGAAATCTGTGTAGACACGAACGCTGATGCCTTTGTGGGTGTGTTTGGGTGTGATTGTGTTGCTTCCCCGTTTCCTGGAATTTGCCAGTTAGGCCATGCTGTCAGCTATTTTTTTCCCCCTTTGTTTTCCCACCGCCTCTTCCGCTTACTTCTCGCTTGTGTGCAAAGCCTTGTCGAGTTTAGGAAGGTGACCACATCGCTGTGCGTTGGTGTTGTCACCTTTCCCCTGAAAACCCTTCCCCTGCATTACACACACACACACACACACACACACACACAGAGAGCAAAAACATGCAATCCTAGGTTGCGCTACCAGAGAGATAGACTCAAGATCACATGAGATACTACTACCGCTTTGTAAAGCCTTAGTAAGGCCACATTTGAAATATTTGCATCCAGTTTTGCTCGCCACGGTATAAAAATGACGTTGAAGCTCTAGAAATTGTGCAGAAGAAAGCAAGAAAGAGGATTGGGGGGGCTTAAAACATAGGAAGAATGGTTGCAGGAATTGGTTATGTCTCGTTTAATGAAAAGAAGGACCAGGTGTGACATGATAAATGTGGTTATTAAGGGCAGCAATCAATGCTGAAGTCTGGAACGAGGCCGGCTTCATTGAGGCTTGTGGCACCAATACTCATTGTTTGCCACGAGCGTCCAGCTCCTTGGTCTGCAGTGGGAGCCTCTTTGGTGTAATTCAGACGCTTTCCCAAATATTTGTTGCCGACCATGCGAGATTCTCTCATTCCTGAAGTTTTCTTTGGGGTTTTCTTGGAGTTCTTCAAAGGCCCGCATGATGAGATGGGCTTTCAGAGTTTTCTGGCTATTGTATGAATACAACCCTGTATAAGTACTGTATGAGTACACATACAACCCTGGTGCCCAGAAGTCTCCCATTAACAATAACGGGGTAAGCCACTAGTATAATAAAACAGCAACCCACTCCCACTGTGTAAAAGAAATGGTTGCCACGATATAAAAATGGTGTTGAGACTTTGAAAAAAGTTCAGAGAAGAGCAACCAGGATGATGAGGGGACTGGAGATTAAAACATACAACGAACGGTTGCAGGAACTGGGCCTGGCTAGTCCAGGGAAGAGAAGGACCAGGGGAGACAGGAGAGCGGTCTTCCAATATTTGAGGGGCTGCCACAGGGAGGAGGAAGGGGGTCAAGCTATTTTCCAAGGCATCTGAAGACCAGACAAGGAATAATGGGTGGAAACTGAACAAGGAGAGATTCAATCTGGAACTAAGGAGAAAATTCCTAGTGGTTAGAGCAATCAAACCCATGGCAATAGCTTGAAATTATGGCTGCTCCATTCCTCTTCTTTCTCAAGAAGAGACCGGACAGCCACTTATCAGAAATGATCTAGAGTCTCCTGCTTGAGCAGGGGGGTCAGACTAGATGACCTCTGAGGTCCCTTCCCACACTGTTCCATTCATGTTTTGTATCAGGACCCAAAAAAAATATTCTTCTTCTATGGGGTGAGCCACATTTTTTTAACTTCCACGTCCTCGCAAGGCTCCTTCATTCTTTCTTGTAGCCTTAAATTTACTTTTCTCGGGGTGGAAAGAATTTTTTTAGTCCTGTGGGTTTTTTTTTTCTCTCTCTGAACCGCATGGAAAAAAAACCCCCCTCCTTAGATCTGTTCCTAGTTAGAGAAGAAATATGGGGAGGCTGAGCAGAAGCTGGCAGGGAGACCCTTTTCGCCACGAGAGGCGTGTCCCAATTTGACTTGATCAAGAATGCCAGCGAGGTAAAAATGCCGCTGGGGGCTCATTCGGAAGTTCCTTGGCAGCGGTGGGCGCTGTGTGAGTTCCCAGCCATTGGCATGAGTGAAGGCATTCAGGGCACCCAAGCCCTGTCCTACATCCCAGGTCCTACCACTGCACACCTTCTGCTTCCTTCAAGGCAGCCATGACATTGGGGTGGAGAGGTTGGAGGCCTTGCAGATTAAATACAGGTTAACGGAGTTGGAAGGGATCTTGGAGGTCATCCAGTCCAACCCCCCCCCCCGCCCAAGCAGAAGACCTTACACCATTCCTGACAAATGGCAGTCCCAATTTCTTCTTGAAAGCCTCCAAGGATGAAGCTCCCACAACTTCTGGAGGCAACTTCTCTTCCACTGGCTGATTGGTGTCACCCTTAGGAAATTACTCCTTAGTTCCAGGTTGAATCTCTCCTGGGTTAGTTTCCATCTGTTGCTTCTTCTCCTGCCTCCGGGGGCTTTGGAAAATAATTTGAGCCCCCCTCTTCTCTGGAGCGGCCCCTTAAAAACGACAATATAGCTATCATCTCCCCCTGGTCCTTCTTGGCTCTAGACTAGCCAAACCCAAATCCTGCAACCTTCCTTCATATGTTTTTGAATATGTGCAGCTAGAGTGCACTGGTTAAAATGCAGTTCTGTTAATCAACTTCAGAGCTTTGGAAAATAAGTTGACTCCCTCCTCCCCCAATTTTTTGCAGGAGCCCCTCAAATTGAATAGAATAATAGAATGCAGAATAAAATAGAATAGAATAGATAATAGGAATGGAATAGGAATAGAATGCAGAATAGAATAGAAAATAGAATAGAATAGAATTCTTTATTGGCCAAGTGTGATTGGAGGAATTTGTCTTGGTGCAAATGCTCTCAGTATACATAAAGGAAAAGATACATCCATCAAGAGTCAAGAATCATCAGGTACAACACTTAATGACAGACATAGGGTACAATCAACAATCAAATCATACCAGGAAACAGTCAATATAAATCGTAAGGATACAAGGGACAAAGTTACAGTCCTACAATCACAAGTGGGAGGGAATGGGTGATAGGAGTGAGAAGATTAATAGTAATAGTAGTGCAGATTTTGTAATAGTTGAACAGTGTTGAGGGAATTATTTGTTTAGCAGAGCGATGGCTTTCGGGGAAAAAATTCTCCTTGTGTCTAGTTGTTCTGGTGTGCAGTGCTCTATAGCATTATTTTGAGGGAAGGAGTTGAAACATTTTATGTCTGGGATGTGAGGGGTGTGTAGATACTTTCACAACCCTCTTTTGGACTCGTGCAGGATGCAGATCCTCCATGGAAAGCAGGTTGGTAGTAATCGTTTTTTCTGCAGTCCCAATTATCCTCTGGAGTCTGTGTCTGTCTTGTTGGGTTGCAGAGCCAAACCAGACAGTTAGGGAGGTGCAGAGGACAGACAAATGCTCCAACATTGGGAGTTTTTAAAGCAGAGATTGGAGAAAGACCTGTCAGAGGGGAGCATTCTACACCGTCCCCAATTTATCCTGTTTTGGGGCTGCTCAGAATAAGGAATTCAGCCCCGAAAACCTGCCAAGCAGCTGAGTGACGGAAGCGCCTGCAGGAGAGGAAGAAAAGTCTATTTTTATGGTGGTTTGGAAATTTCCTCTTGCAGCTTCACTTGCCCTGTGGAAATCTCCTCTCCTCCTTCCTCCTCCTTCCTCCTCCTCTGCTTCTTGCAAACGGCACATAGCAAGGGAGACCACGCCTAGCAAAGACAGGAATGCTTGCAGCTTCTCGGAAGGAAACCAAGTTAAAGGATCTAATTCAAGAAGAAAGACGGACAGTTGGCCAGTCAGTCGGTTGAAGCGGCCTGGGAGAAGAGCCAGCCTCCAAAATTAAAATTAAGTCAGCCCTCCAGAGCGTCTTTTCGACCGGGTGCAAAGCTAGTCCTTGCCACACCTGACAAGAACTTGCAGCTGCTGTTGTAGTTTTTTTTTGCTGGAAAATCAGCTTTTTTTCCCTGGGGCTTGGCAGGAGAAGCACCTCCCGGCCTTGCCCAAAAGTTGCTGGGAGGGAAACCCAGGAGGACCATGCCGCACAACATGTGAGTGTGCCGTTTACTGCTTTTCGGAGCCCGCTGGCCAGCATGTTCGCGAAGGGAGGTTGCATAACTAAAAGGACAGCTTGCCAAAGGCTGCCACTCAAGGAGTTGGGCTGTGCTGGGTTCGAGGGACGCCGGCTGTCTCCAGATTCCCATGGTTTTTTGAGGGGGGGGTGAGGGGGGGTGACTGCCTTCAGAGTGAGGCCGAAGAGATTTGTCTTCCCCTTTACGGAGTTTCCCTACCTGGGCAACTTACAGGTGGGCATCGGGGCGAAACTCTGGACTTCAACTCCCAGAATTCCAGGCTGGCTGGTTGAGGGATTCTGAGAGTGGAAGTCCACTGGTCTTCGAGGGAGGGGAGGGGGGGGCTATATTTACCCACCCCTTCTCTGTTTTGTGATTCATATGGGGTGGGGGGGGGGTGAAAGAGAGGAGGCCTGGGGAAGCTGTGGGGCAATCCATGGGTCTGGGATAGGTTTGGCGTGCTGGGTGTGGGCTCTGGAGTCCTGGGCTGGATTTGAAATGGGGGTTCCTGTGTTTTGCTATTTAGGGGCCCTCTTGGCTTTCAAGAAGGAGGGGGTGAAGCCTCCCAACCCCCCCCCTTTTCTCTCTTGTCTTTTATTTGTGTTTTACGTTCTCATAAAGTCTTAATAGAAACAGAATATATTTCTCACTTTAGCTCCGAGCCAAATCTGTTAACTTCGGGTATAGGAATGGCTTGTATCTATCAGAAAAGGAAAAAAAGTTGAGGGTGTAACTCTCTTTCCTTTCCTTCTTTCCTTTCCTTTCTTTTCTTCTCCTTTCCTCCCCTTTCCCTTTCCCCTCCCTTCCCTTCCCTTCCTTTTCTTCTCCTTTCCTTTCCCTCCCCTCCCCTCCCCTCTCTTACCCTCCCTTCTCTCCCCTCCCTTTCTTCCATCTCTTTTTCTTCTCTTCCTTTCCTCCGTCTCTTCTTCCTTGCCTTCCTTTCCACTTTATGCTACCCTAAGCTCAAATAAAAGCAAAACAGTAACTCCTGTTGCATACAGAAATAGCTGTTCTCTATTAAAAATGTAAAATGTCAAGGCCATCACTGTAATTTTGTTCTTCTGCCACAGCAAAACAAACCAACAAAAACAGAAGTTCTTTCTTTTCCTCTTTCTTTTTTTACCCTGAATTCCTTTCTCCTCCTCCCTTCTCCCTCTATTCTATATGACCATAAATTCTAATTTAAAAGTTCTTAAACGTGAGAGAGGCTATGCTAACAATCGATTTCTGCCATGCACCTGGTTTTGTATCACCTAACGTGTGTATGGGTGTTGTTCGTACGTGTGTGTGGGGGTGTGGGGGTGTCTTTTTTTGACCTGTCACAATCCAACACAATTTCGATTTCTGTTCAGTACCTTGAGTTGCCCATTCCTAGTCCTCTATTAAAGACGTAGCTCAAGTTTTTGAGAAACGGAACCAACCCTTTTTCTCCTTGTGGCTGTTGTGTAGTTGTGTAGACCTGCTTTGGCAACAGCCTCCCTCTGCTCGTTTTCCCATTTACCTTTCCGTGATGCTTCTGGGTCCATTCCCATTTTCAGTCTTGTACGGGCGGTCCCCGACTTACGACCAAACTGAACCCCCAACATTTCCCTTGTTAAGCAAGACCGTTGTTAAATGAGCCGTGTCCCCATTTCGTGACCTTTCTGGCCATGGTGGTTAAGAGAATCCTTGCAGTTGTTAAGTGATTGACACGGTTGTGAAGTCAATCCGGGTTCTCCATTGTCCGAAGGTTGCAAAAAAAAAAAAGGGGATCGCGTGATCTCGGGACATTGCAATTGACCTAAGTACATGCCAGTTGCCAAGCGTTTGGATTTTGATCACGTGATCCTGGGGGATGCGGCAATGATCTTAAGCAGGGGTGGGATTCGAATTTCTTAACAACCGGTTCTGTGGGCGTGGCCTAATTTGTGGGCGTGGCTTGGTGGTCACACCACTGGCTGGACATGGCTTGTATGTAAATATTGTAAATATTTATGTAAATATTGATTTTTTTATTTTAAAAAAGAGTAACTTTTACCCAAAATCAGGCAAAGCAGGCAGGCAGATTGAGTTGGTCACAGAATCACAGATTCATTCAGAGATCTATCTATCCGCAATCTGCTACCTGAGTCTGTCACATAAAATTTGCCAGCAAGAAAATTCACAAAATTAACTTGCAAAACACCACGCAAGTTGGAATGGCACACATGCGAGATAAGGAGTAACTGGGCAGGGCGGGGCAGGTGAGGTGGGGTGGGGCCAGCCAGTGGCGCGTGATTTCCCAGTTCTCTGAACTGTGCAGAATCGTAACAACCGGTTCTATAGAACCAGTCCAAACTGGTAGAATCTCAGCCCTGGTCGTAAGGATGAATCCTTGACCTGCGAACCTTCCGACGCGCATTGAAGACTCATCTTTTCCAACAAGCTGGTTTGGCCTAGTAATATTGGAAGGTTTTAAATTTGTTATTTTACTTACCCTGTTTTTATTATTTTTATCATTTTCGAATGTCAGCCGTTGATTTAATCCGTTTTTAACTTTTGTATCTTTTGTATCGTTTTAACCTGGCTGTACAACCGCCCCGAGTCCCAAAAATATAAATTAAATAAAACTCAAACTCAAACTAATTCCTTTTTTTTTCAGGGCCGTTGCAACTTCGAAAGGTCACTAAACAAAACGGTCATAAGTCGAGGAGTAACTATATCCTCTTTTTTGGGTTTGTTTTCGTTTTAAGAACAATGGAGCTGCATTGAACTCCGGGAGCTTTGAATCCTCTCACCAAGTGGTTTTTCCTGTTTGTTTTGTGGTTTCTCCGCAGACCATCCATGAGCTCAGATTTCCAGCATTATAGTTTCAGGATGCCAAACATTGGATTCCAAAACCTGCCTCTCAACATATACATCGTGGTCTTTGGCACGGCGATTTTTGTCTTCATCCTCAGTTTGCTTTTCTGCTGCTATTTGATAAGGTAAGAAACAAAAGGCCCCTTTTTGTGGAGGGGTAAAAATGTAGTTTATTCAAAGACAGTTAAGGAAGTTTCAAGATTTCAAGTTAAGAAAGTTTAAAGGTTTTAAGAGGGTACAAGGTAGTCCTCGACTTACGACCACAGTTGAGTGCTGCCGAGTGGAAAGATTCCTTAAATGGGTTTTGCTCCCAATTACAACTTTCTTTGCTATGTTTGTCAAGTGAATCCCTGCAGTTGTTAAATGAGTCACTTAACTCGGTTGTTAAGTGAATCCAGCTTTCCCGATTGATTTTGCTCGTCAGAAGGGTCGCCAAAGGGGACCGCATGACCCCGGGGACACTAAAAAGCGTCATAAATATGAGCCAATCCCCCTGGGAATGCTGCAACAGTCGTAAGAGTGAAAAATGGTCGTAGGTCACCTAAGTCGCAAAAGGAGATCACACCATCCCAGTGTCAACTCATCAAACATTCCCATGCCTGTTTTAGTAGTTGCCATAAAGAATAAAGGGTGGAGGAAGGAGATCTGGAAGAGCAATGCAGCAAAGCAAAAGTACATTTCAACTCTTTATCTTTAAAAGATTGTAACTAAAATACCAGAGTTTTTGCCCAAAAGTACATTCCAACTCTTTAGCTTTAAAAGATTGTAACTAAAATACCAGAGTTTTTGCCCAAAAGTACATTCCAACTCTTTATCTTTAAAAGATTGTAACTAAAATACCAGAGTTTTTGCCCAAAAGTACATTCCAACTCTTTAGCTTTAAAAGATTGTAACTAAAATACCAGAGTTTTTGCCTGCAAATATATTTAATTGGAGAATGTGATGGATGATACCCAGCCTGTGAAGGTGTTCAATTGGAGAATCTGATTGGTGATACAGCCGGGGGGAAGAGGGGGAAACAGGGTCTCAGGGGACTGTAAATGACGTAGGCCAGAGTTGGTTTCATCCAGGGCAGTGCCAGTAGGTCGCCTCTAATAAATCCTTGGAAGTTTTTTGAAGTTTGGCTCAAGAATCATGATTTAATTAGGGCGAACACTGGAATCCCGACATCCAGAACAGTGCAACCCTCATAAATATAAGATAATCGTTAAGCATCCAAATTTTGATGCAACCGTTGTGTGAAAAAAAACCTGTCAAAAGTCACTTTTGTCCCCCACTGCTGTTGTGACTTTGAACAGTCACTAAGTGAACTGTTGTAAGTTGAGGACTAGTTGTCATTACTTCTGTTTAAAAATGGCAAATGCTGATTTAAGCTTAAGTCATGAGCTGGCCCTCTGCAAACGTTTAAGCCAATTGTTAAGGAGGCTTGAGTTCAGGAATGTTTGAATGTTTTTGACTCAGCTACTTGTCTTCCTCCTTAACATTCTTCTTCTTTTTTTTTAATACAAGTTTTATTTGGGTTTTCACAAAAACATAATACAAAACATATTTTTTTGAGAATAGCATGATCCTGGGTTATCACTTCTTCATACAGACACAAACTCAATTTCATATTCATCTTTATGTTCTATTCCATATCTCATAACTATTTTAACATTTTCTCCATAATTTTTCCCCTCCCATAATTTTCTCAACTTTATTTTTAATTATCTCATATCTAAATTCAATTATATATCTTTTTTAAGTTTCAATGTCTTCCTAATAGTTATATTTATACTTTTGTCTGTCCTGTTTCAATTTCTTATTATCTTTTCTCATTAAACAAATTTTCCCCTGTAACTACTAATTGGAGTATGATACCTTTATATCTTATGATTTTATCCATTCAACTCTTATTTAAACTTCAATTTATGGCTGTAGAAATTATAACATTCAATATATTACATAGCTTTCAATCGAACTCTGCTTGCTACATTCTTAAAATACACATTGTGATCTTTAAATTATATATATATGTAAAACAATAGTAAATAAAACATTCATTCCATTCCAATTCAATTATATCATTAATATTGGTTCTTTAAGCATTTCTTTTCGATTGAGTATCATCCTTGAGAACATTTATAAACTTTCCATAATTCTTTTTTTTCCCATATTTCTATTTTTATAAATCATTAATAATAATTAACATGTTCCCTTCCTTTCCTAATTTCATTCTCGCATTCTCTTTATTTCATTTATATATTAACAAACATTCCATTGTATTACAATAAGTATTTTATCCATCACTTTAATCATACATTTTTTCATATTTTTTAAAATTGTTTCTATCTCTAATATAACAATACTATCTTATGTACCTTTGCAGTTAAATTTTCAATTAAATTTTCTCTTATCTCTAAATAGGCTTATACATTTTCCCTGTTTCTCTATATCTTGTTTCTGTCTTTTATAACTTCTTTTCCTTTCCTTCTTCCCCCTCTTCTTCTCCCTCCCTTTTTTGCCCCCTTGTCTCTCTACTTCTAATTCTCTCTTCTGTAATCCTCTCTTCTGTTGCTTCCTAATATTATAATTATTTTTCAAATTATTATCCTTCACATTCTTGGGGATGAGTGAGCACTTGTTCAAAATTCTTGAGTTGGGAAGTCCTCATAATTTGTCTCCAACTCGCTCAAGACCATTGGTCACTTGGAGAAAAATGGCAGTTGGTCTTGGATCTAACCCAAAACCTGGGTTTCATTGCGAAGTTAGTCTGGGGTCTCATTGCAAAATTGCGTAGTTAGTCTTGGGTTTAATCCTGGGTCTCATTGCAAGAATAGTTTTAGGTCGTAATTGCAAAATTTTAAAGTTAATCTTGAGTTTCATTGCAAAATTGCCAAGTTATCCTTCGGTTTAATCCTAGAGCTTGGATCTATTTGCAAAGTTAATCTTGAAAAATGGCAGTTGGTCTTGGATTTAACCCGAAAAGCTGGGTTTAATTGCAAAATTAGTCTTGGGTCTAATTGCAAAATTGCAAAGTTAGTCTTGGGTCTAATCCAAGATCTCGGTCTAATTTGGTCACCACACTATAAAAAAAGATGTTGAGACTATAGAAAAAGTGCAGAGAAGAGCAACCAGGATGATTAGGGGTTTGGAGGCTAAAACATATGAAGAACAGTTACAGGAACTGGGCCTGGCTAGTCTAGGGAAGAGAAGGACCAGGGGAGACAGGAGAGCAGTCTTCCAATATTTGAGGGGCTGCTCCAGAGAGGAGGAGGGAGTCAAGCTATTTTCGAAGGCACCTGAAGGTCAGACAAGGAATAATGGATGGAAACTGACCAAGGAGAGATTCAACCAATAAGGAGGAATTTTCTTACAGAACAATGAACCAAATTAAACAGAAGTTGCCTTCAGAAGTTGCGGGAGCGTCATCACTTGAGACTTTCAAGAAGAGATTGGACTGCAATCTGTCAGAAATGGTGTAGGGTCTCCCACTTGGGCGGGGGGTTAGACTAGATGACCTACAAGTTCCCTTCCAACTCTGTTATTCTGTTAATTGCAAGGTTAGTTTTAGCTCTAGTTGCAAAATTGTAAGGTTAATCTTGAGTTTTATTGCAAAATTGCCAAGTTATTCTTCAGTTTCATCCTAGAGCCTAGGTCTAATTTGCAAAGTTAGTCTTGGGTCTAATTGCAAAATTGCAAATTACTCTTAGGTGTAATCCAAACCCAATCCTATCTGCTCGGGAACACCTGGATCATTGCTTTGGGGAAAAATTGCCTAGTTAGTTTTGGGTTAATCCGACCTTTGTCTTATGAGGAAGTGCAGATGGGTGATTTGGGGGGGGCAGGATTTTAGCAGGGGTGAAGCTGTTCTTCTGGAAAAACGATCACATCGCTTATACCTTTGCCTCTGGTTTGCAAAGTCCCACGTTCTGGTGTTTTGAAGCTGAGGGGATGAAGCAAGTGTTTGTAGCATAGATCAGCTGCCTTCCTTCTTGCTTCAGAGTCAGTTCAGTAAGTTGTGCTTGCTGAGTGTACAGTTGCACAACAGGGAACCAAGGTTAAGCCAAAGCCAGTCCCTCCCCAGTGGAACCGATGAGGAAGCACAAAGGAAATCTGTGTTCACTTAGCACGGGGGTCCCCAAACTTGGCCACTTTAAGACTTGTGGACTTCAACTCCCAGAATTCCACAAGTTTTAAAGTGGCCAAGTTTGGAGACCTCTGGCTTAGCAGATAGAACAGAAAAATAATGCAAATTTCACTGCATCCTAAACCAGATGGTGTGCAGGAGGCTAATGGCTTGGGACTTGGGTGACTGACATCGTGGGCTCTGCTCATTCTGGGAAACCCAAGAGAGAAAACTTGAATCCTTCCCCAAATGGATGTTGGCTCCAGGGGCCCCTGGACCTCCCTTTGGGGCCAGTTTGGAGATAAGGATGGGCTTTCTCCGTTAGAACTTTGGAAAGCATGCAAAGGCCAGCTCTTTAGGAGGAAGTGAAGCATGAAACTGTTCTCAGATAAACAGATAACAGATAATCAGAGTTGGAAGGGACCTTGTAGGTCATCTAGTCCAGCAGTTGCCAACTGGTGGGCCGCGGCCCACTGATGGGCCGTGAGAAAATTTTGGTGGGCCTCAGAGAAATCTCACCCTGAGAGCACCCCCCCCCAAAGCAATTAATCCAGGCTGCGCAGAAACGCAAGGCTGCACCACCCACATGGCCCACGGGAACCCTCCCCGCTCACTCACTCCTTACCCGGCAAACTTGCCTGCTAAATTGCTATTTTTCCTTTTCTGACCACCATCTGTTCTGCTCTGCCAGGAGATTTAGATTAGCTGGGAAGCAGGAAATGATTGGATTTATTGCTTTCTAGCTAAGCACAGCTGAACCTCCCTTAAGACTGAAGGTTTGCTTGCAAGCAAATTCAGTGCAGACTCACAGCAAGGAAATTTGAGAGACTGAGCTAGCCGATGGCAGATAGATAGATCACTGAATGATTCTGGGAGCAACTCAATCTGCCTGCCTGTTTTGCCTGATTTTGGGTAAAAGTTGCTCTTTTTAAAAAAAAAATTCAATATTTACATGCATGGTGTGTTGTGAGTTAATTTTGTGAGTTTGCTTGCAAGCAAATTTTATGTGACAGACTGAGCTAGCCAATGGCAGATAGATAGATTTCTGAATGAATCTGTGATTCTGTGAGCAACTCCATCTGCCTGCCTGCTTTGCCTGATTTTGGGTAAAAGTTGCTCTTTTTTTATAAAAAATTCAATATTTATATAAATATTTGTAATATTTACATACAAGCCATGCCCAGCCAGTCACATGACCACCAAGCCTCACCCACAAATTAGGCCATGCCCACAGAACCAGTTAGTGGTCCCTGGGATCTAAAATTATAAGTTTGGTGGTCCCTAAGGTCCAAAAAGTTGGCGACCCCTGATCTAGTCCAACCCCCTGCCCAAGCAGAAGACCCTACACCATTTCTGACAGATGGCAGTCCAGTCTCTTCTTGAAAGTCTCAAATGATGGCGCGCTCACCATTTCTGAGTGCAAGGTGTTCCATTGGTTGATTGTTCTCACTGAAGGCTGTAGGATGTGTAGGTGAGATAATGGTTGTTGGTCTTGGGGGCGGGTTGGGTGTTTTAGTCCGCTACCATAGGGTTTTGGAAACTTCTTGAAGTTGATGGGAGCAGCGTTGAAGCAGAAGAAGGGAGAAAAAGAGAAGGTGATGGAGAGGAGATGAAGGAGGAGAGGAGGTGGAGAAGAGAATGGAGATTGTAAAGGAGGTGGAAGATGGAGATGAGATGGAGATGAAGGAGATGGAGATATAGAGAAGGAGATGGAGAAGATGAGATGGAGATGAAGGATATGGTGATGGAAACAAGGTGGAGATGAAGGAGATGAGATGGAGAAGCTGATGGAGATACGGGTGAAGTTGAGATGGAGAAGATGAGATGGAGAAGGAAATGAAGATGAAGGAGATGGAGATACAGATGGAGAAGGAAAGATGAGGGTGATGAAAGAGAAGGAGATGCAGATGATGGAGATGAGATGGAGAAGATGAAATGGTGATGGAGAAGGAAATGGAGGTGAGATGGAAATGCAGGAGACAAGGATGGAGACAGGATGGAGGAGAAGCTGAAGGTGATGCAGGAGGAGACGGAAATGAAGGAGATAAAAAATGAGGAAGCGATGGCGATGAGACGGAGAAGGGGAAGGGAGGGGGGTTGGGTTTTGTTCATGGGGTTCAAGCCTAGAATTTGGAAGGGCCCAATCCCAAAGTTTCAGGTTCAACCCTCAGCGTTGCAGCTTACAAGATCTAGGAGCAGGCGGTCAGCGGGAATCTTTCAAAGACAAACTCTGAATTAATCCTCTCAGGTCCAACCGTCTCGGCGGTTGTCCGTTCTGTTGCAAGGGGCCTTGTGCACCCATAACTGCAACCTGGTCCCTCTTTTAATGAGCCTCTTCATCTATTTGTAGGAGTTGCGGTCATTTCCTCGCGAAACAGCACGTTCTGCTTTAAAAAAAAAAACCACCACCACCATTGGATTCTGCGTTAGGCTCTGAAACAAAACCAGGACAAAGAGGGTGCTTTAAAAAATGCCATTTCAAGCAGACAGTGCCCTTCCCCTCCTATCTCAACCTGCCATCTCAACCACTTCGTACGTCTGTGGGACTCCGAAGCCCATTATGCTTGTTATTCCCTCGGCTCCTGTTTGCATCTTCCAGTCACACTTGACGGCTTTGCCTTTATCCTTCTTCATTGTTCCAAAGCCGAGTGACTCACAGAATTACTTAGTGGAATCGTTCTTTATTGTTCTCCAAGATCATGTCGACGTCGCACCAGGTGCAGAGAAGGTTTTGAGGTTCCAGGCGTGGCCCTTCGTCCCGGAGAGTTGGTTTTGGGGTGGCGTGTGTTTGTGTTTTTAATTCACGGAAGGGGGGAAAGGAAACCAGAGCTATAAATTCCACTTACACCGAACGCCCGAGCTTCATGGATCGGACGGGGCCAAACCTTGTGCCCTGTCTTTTGAGGGCACCCTTCTCTCTCCGCAGCAGCTCTTGGGTTTTCTCTCTCAGGAAGAATGTGTACATTTTGAGTGGCAGGAATGGTTGGTATTTCACTTGGCCGCCCTGTCACCCGACATGAAGAAAGTGAGGAGATCCTTGGTGCTCTCTGAGCTGGGGATGTTTCCTTGCAGACGTTTCATGACCCAACTAGGGAACATCATCAGTGCTGGAAGGGAGGGGGGGGGGTTGGGGAGAGGAGGAGAAGAGAAAGGAGAAGGAATAAAGGAAAGGGAAGGAAGGAAGGAAGGAAGGAAGGGAGGGTTGTGAAGGTCTTTGGTGCTCTTTGAGCTTGATGGCTTTCTTGCAAAGGTTTCATGACCCAACTAGGGAACATCATCAGTGCTAGAAGGGAGGGGGGTTGTGCAAGAGAGGAGGAGGAGGAGGAGGACTGTAGGGTCCTTGATGGTCTCTGAGGTTGGTGGTTTTCTTGCAGACATTTCATTACCCAAGTAGCTAACGCCATCAGTGTTGGAAGGTAGTGGGGTTTGGAAGAAGGATTTGCAAGGAGGAGGAGGAGAATTGAGGAGTCCTTGATGCTTTCTGAGCATGGTGGTTTTCTTGCAGATGTTTCATGACCCAACTAGGGGATGTCATCAATGAGAGCAGGGAGTGGGGTGTGAGAGGAAGAGGAGAAGGAGGACTGAGGGATCCTTGGTGCTCTCTCAGCTTGGTGGTTTTCTTGTAGACGTATCATCACCCAACTCGGGGACATCATCAGTGCCAGAAGGGAGGGGGGTTTGTAGAGAGGAGGAGGAGAGTGGGGGGAAGGAGGAGGAGGTGGAAAGCAGGAGGAGGACTGTGGGGTCCTTGGTGCTCTCTGAGCTGGGGTGGTTTTCTTGCAGACGTTTCATGACCCAACTAGGGAACATCATCAGTGCTAGAAGGGAGGGGGATTGTGGAGAGGAGGAGGAGGAGAATGATTCTGGGGTCCTTGGTGCTCTCTGAGCTGGGGTGATTTTCTTGCAGACGTTTCATGACCCAACTAGATAACGTCATCAGCACCAGAAGGGAAGTGGGTATGCAGAGAAGAAGAGGAGAACTGAAGGTCCCTGGATGCTCTCTGAGCTTAGTGGTTTTCTTGCAAACATCTCATTACCCAACTAGGCAACATCATCAGCACTAGAAGGGGATGGAGTTTGCAGAGAGGAAGAAGAGGAGGACAAGAATGGGTAGTGGGGTCCTTGGTGCTCTCTGAGCTGGGCTGTTCTCTTGCAGGCGTTTCATGACCCAACTAGGTAACGTCATCAGTGCCAAAAGGGAGGAGGGTTTGCAGAGACGAGGGAGGGGGAGAACCGAAGGCGATTACCTATATTTTGTGTGTGTTGGCTTGTGTGTGTGTGTGTGTGTGTCTCCTTTTACATATATATGCATGTATATTTGTTTTTGCTTTCCAGATTAAGACATCAAGCTCATAAAGAACTTTACGCCTACAAACAGGTGAGCCCGGTTTTCCTTTCCCTTCTCCAGGCAAATGGAGAGTAAATTCTCATTATTTGCATCAGTTATGTTCTAACACAGGGGTCCCCAAACTTGGCCACTTTAAGACGTGTGGACTTCAACTCCCAGAATTCTCCAGAGGATTCTGGGAGTTGAAGTCCACACATTGTGGACCCCTGTTCTAATGCCTTAATAAGACCACACTTGGAATATTGCATCTAGTTCTGGATGCCATGATACGAAAAAAAAAAATGTTGTTTAGACTCTAGAAAGAGCGCAGAGAAGAGCAGCGAAGATGATTAGGGGACTGGAGGCTAAAACCGATGAAGAAGGGTTGAGGAAGCTACATATGTCTAATTTAATGAAAAGAAGGACCAGGGGGGACATGATAGCAGCCTTCCAGTATTTGAGGGGCTGCCCCAAAGAAGAGGGAGTCAAGCTATTCTCCAAAGCCCCAGAAGGCAGGACAGAAAGCAATGGGTGTTAACAAGAAGAGAACCAATCTGGGACTCTCATCACTCTGTTTGTCTGAGACGGTATAAAAACTCCTTCTTTGGGCACAGGTTGGACTAGAAGACCTCCAAGGTCCCTTTCAGCCCTAGGCTTCTAGGAATTCATCTCTCTCCAGCAAGGACTGGGCCATTTTAAAGTGGGCCATTGGATGACTCTGCATTTGTCCTATAAACACGTCGGACTCTGAGGGAGAGGAGGAACAGCCGACAGGGAGTAGGAGGTGTGGCTCCGGAGGTTGTGGAGGAAACTGGGGAAGGGCAGAGGCCGGCTGAGAAGTCAGAGGAAGAACCAGGCCCCTCCCCTCTGCATCCTAGGGCAGGGGTAGGGAACCTTGGCTCTTTTATCACTTATGGACTTCAACTCCCAGAATCCCTGAGTGAGCCATAAAAGGTTCCCCATCCCTGGCCTACTGGTTTTTCAGTTGTGGGGGAAATCAATTTTTGACTGGAATGGGACTGTTTAATATACAAATGTAGGACATATTCTTTATATATTCTTTATATGTCCTACATTTGTATATCAAACAATCCCATTCCAGTCAAAAATTGATTTCCCCCACAACTGAAAAACCAGTAGGCCAGGGATGGGGAACCTTTTATGGCTCACTCAGGGATTCTGGGAGTTAAAGTCCATAAGTGATAAAAGAGCCAAGGTTCCCTACCCCTGTCCTAGGGCATGCAGGGAGGAAGGGAGAAGGGAACAACTTGGCTTGCGAGAGAGGAAGCGGCCATGATCTCCCTCATTGGTTGCAGCTGGGGAGAATAGTATATAAGAGAGACGGTTACAATACAGCGTTGTCAGAAGCAAAGTGTGTTTTATTTTGGACTGAAGTGATCTTAGTTGGCGTCCTTCCAACAGACTGTGCCTTGTTATCTCCTTGAAGTTGGTAATTACTTATCCTGGTTTGTTGTGGAAATTCCTTCATTGTAAGTTTGTTTTGGTTTTTTTATTTCACCTCTATCTGCTCATTGAGTTTGGACCGTATTGCTTTCTTTTGAAGACTATTTTTAAGTACGTTTTTATCTCCAACTGGGAATTATTGAACAGTGGGGCCAAGTTGGAGGCATTAAAGGACATTTATTTACGTTTTGGATTTTGTTACATTTGTGTTACCCTCCGGGTCATCACAAAACAGAACAACCAAGGAGTCCTCAGTGAGGAAGCCATTGCCATTTTAAGATTCTAAACCTTAAAAACATCCTTCCATTAGTCACCCTTGGATTTCAATTTCCCAGAATTCCCCAGCCCAAGATGATGACCATTGCTGAGAATGTTGGGAGTTGATGCATAAGGTAGACTTCCTGGTTGGGGAAAGTTCATTCATTCATTCATTCATTCTAAAGACTTCAGAAAATGCTGTGCTTGTATTTTGGTTTTTGATTGCTTTGCATTGATAGCATTCTTCTACCAACATATTATTCTTTATTTTCAGGTGATCCTAAAGGAAAAAGTCAAAGAACTCAATTTGCACGAGGTAAGCTGGTTTCTCAGTTGCTTAAACTGCCATTGATCAAGTTCTCAGCATCTCAGGCTAAACCATACAATGAGTGATTGAGGGAAATAGATATGTCTAGTCTAACAAGAAGGCCTAGGGGTGACATGATAGCAGTGTTCCAATATTTGAGGGGCTGCCCCAAAGAAGAGGGAGTCAAGCTATTCTCCAAAGCCCCTGAAGGCAGGACAAGAAGCAACGGATGGAAACTCATCAAGGAGAGAAGCAACTTGTAAATAAGGAGGAATTTATCTCCACAATTAACCAGAGGGAACATCTTGCCTCCAGAAATTCTGGGTGCTCCATCATTCGAGGTTTTTAAGAAGAAATTGGACAGCCATTTATCTGAAATGGTATAAGGTTTCCAGCCTGAGCTTGAGGTTGGTCTAGAAGACCTCCAAGGTCCCTTCCAACCCTGTTATTCTATGTTCTATTTTGTTATAAGTCAAGTTCCACCTCGATTGTCATTTCTAAATCTTCATTGTAATTTAGCCTGGGTAACAGACTGCTTTTGGAGTTCATGTCTGTCTGTCTATCCTCTATATCTACTATATTATCTATTTGTTTTATTTGTTTTGTTATATTATCTATCTATCTATCATCCATCTATCATCTATCTACTATCTATATCTACTTTTTATCATCCATCATCCATTTAAGTATTATTATCATCTATTTATCCATTTATCTACTATTTATCTACTATCTTCTATATCTATCTATCATCATCTATATCTACTTTTTATCATCCATCATCCATTTATCATCTATCTTCTATCAATCTACTATTTATCTATCCATTTATCTATCTACTATCTATCATCCATCTACTATTTATCTATCTTCTATCATCTATCTGTCATCTATCTAAATCTATATCTACTTATCATCCATCATCCATTTATCATCTATCGTCTATCTACTATTATCTTCTATCTATCTATCTACTATTTATCTACTATCTATCATCCATCGATTTACTATTTATCTATCTTCTGTCATCTATCTATCTATCTATCTTATCAATCTATCATCTATATTTCTTGTCATCCATCTATCATCCATTTAACTATCTACTATCTATCATCCATCTATATCTATCATCTACTCTTTCCCTCACCTCTCTGTCTCTCCAATCTACCTGTCTGCCGATCATATCTGTCTACCTGTCTTATCAAATGTGGAACCCAACCATCTCATTCCCCATAGCAAAACAAAGCAGAATTTCTGCCCCAGAAGCAGTTGGACGGATGCAGCGAACTCCCTCCGAACGGGTCTCCACCCAAGGAGACTTTAGTCCTGGCGCATGGGGCGACATCACCCTCAGCTGACCTTGGCTCACCTGGGAAAGGGCAGGCAGGGTTTGATCTGGGGCGTCCTCAGGCAGGAAACCCATCAAGGAAATGCAGAGTTGGAACTAAGATTGGGAAGTTGGAAAAAAAAACATTGTCCCAAGATAACAATGACTAGACCAGGTTCTGGCCAAAACAACCTCCAGGGATGTTTATGTTGTTCAGTTCAACTACAGGCTGGTTTTCCGTTTTTACTTCCAAATCCGTAGCAATACCCAGAAAACCCTTTAAAAAATAGGAATAAGAATCTGAGAAAATTCCCAGCAAGTTTCAAAACCAAAACCAAAAACAATGACTCATTCTTCCTCAGAAATTGGGAGAAACCCTGTTGTGTTTTCCCTACTGCCTAAAAGGTAATTTTAATGGCTTTTGCCCAGCTTTTCAATCAAAATCATGTTATGCACGGTAGGTGTTTTCATTGTGCAGGAAAAGAAAACAAGATTTTGCTAAAAGAGATTTTGCCTTTTTTATTAGACGCAGGGAGCATTTCCCTCAGAGGCAACTTAACCGTTGGAATTATTTATTGATTGTCCAGAAAATTCCTTTTGGCTGTTTTATTAACATCCCCCAATCCCTCCTTGTCCCATTTCTGTGCTTTTGACATTCCCTTGCAAACTCTGTAAAATCAGAAAAAGACATGATTGATTTAAAAAACCAAAGAGAGAAGGAGGGAGGGAGGGACGGAGGAAGGAAGGAAGGAAAGGAAGGATGGATGGATGGATGGATGGATGGAGGATGGATGGATGGATAGATAGATAGATAGATAGATAGATAGATAGATAGATAGATAGATAGATAGATAGATAGATAGATAGATAGATAGATAGATAGATAGAAGATAGATAGATATAGATATAGATATAGATATAGATATATATGGATCTTTGGTTCTTCGGGTTTTCTCCTGCGTTAGAATTGGAAATATCTAGGCGACGTTTCGATGATGTCTCATTCATCAACTTCAGGTTGTGTCTTTGGCCTGTGCTTCTCAGAGTAATGTGAGCTAGATATAGATAGATATATGGAGCCTATTATATATATGGCCATCTGTCAGCCCTCAGATTGGAGGTGGCTGAGGAGAACCAGCCGGGTCCAGTGCCTGACGCACAGATGCGCAGAAGGCAGAGGAGAGGAGAGAAAGGGAAATCTATAGGGTCCGGTCCTTGGGACAGAAGAGCCACTGCTGCCAGTGAAACTCTGGGGATCCAAGGCAGGGGGCGGAGATGAGTAGGGGTGGTCAGGCAACTATTCAGCTCCCTGCCGGACAGACTTGTGAGGCCTGCGGTGCGAGAGGAACTTTTTGCCGGGCTGTCGGCACTCTTAATAAAGGAATCATTGAGTTCAAGTCAGAGGGTTTGTCGTGTTGGGGGAACTGGGTGAGAGCACCCACAGTATTTAATGCACATGCAAGACAGTCTGTATCTAACTGCCTAGCTGATAAAACAATGCCGGTTTTTAAAAAAAAATTTTTTTATCGTCTTCTTCTGTTCCAGAATCTGTGCTGTTGGTTTAGAGGAATTCAGACCCAAAGATGAGCTGGGAATTTGTCCGGCAAACACGCGTTTCAAAGAAAGTAAGTTTCGATCGGCTAGGACGGGGCGCTCCCCGTTGGGAAACATTCAGGCAGTGGACTTAACTCCCAGAATTCACCCGGCAGACATGGGACCGCGGGGAAAGTCATTGGCAGCATTCCCCCCCACCCCCCCCCCCCCGCGATCACATGATCAAATTGCGGGCACTTGGTAAGGGCAGGGTTTTATGACACAAGGTCGTTTTGCAGGGTGCAGGGTCACGGATCCCCATTTGTGAACCTTCCCATGATCTCTGACAGCAAAGTCAAGGGGGGGGAGTGACTGGATTGTTTAAAGACCATACCGATTCACTTGTGATCGCTTAATGGCTGTGGGGAAAAGGTCACCAAGTGGGGGCCAAACTCATTAACTACCACCTGCTGGCACAGAAATTTTGGGGTGTCGTTTAATGACCCCGTAAATCCCTTGCGGGGTGGAGTTTGAAGCAAACTGAATGGAGCGAGTGTTATGGCCGGATGCTGTCCTGTCGCCGTACGGAGGTTGGCAGCAGATACATCTCATTGTGCCAGAGAGAGAAATACCTTCTCGTCTAGAAATCACATCCTCACGATGGTGAGGCTGTGAGCTCCATCTCTAAGACCATCGCAGGCACTCTTTGCTTAGCAACAAAAAATGCTAGGCTGAATTGTGGTCGTAACCGAGGACTATCTATAAGCTTATTTTTCTTTCGTCTCTCTCTCCTCTCCTGACAGATGCATCATTAACTGGTTGGGGTCCGAAAGTTTGTCTAAAACTCTCTGCAACATGGCCGGTCTTGCAATTGGCCCAGCTCCACAACAAGCCGGATCACCCAGGACCGCCCCAGGAACCTCTGCCCGGCACAGCAACATTGTATAGGCTCCCGACGGCCGCCCCTTTCTCCTCCCTAGGACTCAATGCCCGCCAGAGAATCGCCAATCGCTGGGGATACCCGCTGCGGCTCAGCGCCTCCAAGCATTTTCCCAGGCCCCTTGATCTCATGAAAAAAAAAAAAAAAAACCCATCCGGGACGCACCGAAGGGGGAACGATTTCTCTCCCAACTAGGGTGGAAGGGAAATAAACCCAACGGATGGGAGCCCGCAAGGACGAAGGAATGCCGGTGAGCCTCGGTTTGTTTTTCTCTCTTTTATTTTATTTCTTTTTCTACGTGCACTTTACCAAGAGGTCTTGGATTCAATTTTCATCGGCGGCCAGCAAGAAAGAAAGAAAAAATGAAAAGAAAGAGGAGAGAGAGAGAGAAGAGAGAGACGGATAGGAAGACTCAGAAGATGGAAGACGCCGTGGGGAGCAAGCGAGCGTCCAATCTACAGAGAGAGAGAGAGAGAAAAAAGAGAGAGAAAAGCTGCAACGTGAGAAACTTTGCGTTTCGATTCCAGCATCTTTTCGCAAATGGCTTCAAAGGTCCCGGAGCCGAATCAGCAAGAGAATCTTGTGGAGAAGAGTCAATATGAGGACAAGATGTTCGACGCAAGTTCGGTGCGATTTCCCACGACTCCTGTATCGGGACAAGGGAATTTCCCCCACGGAAACACGGCTCTGTTCACAAACGAGGACGGGGTTCTCCTGGAATTGTGACCCTTGGGGAGAGGGGAGGGGAGACCATGGCCAATCTACCGAAGCCTCGGGGAATATTCCCGGTGAAAAAGGGAAGGCGGGAAGAGAAGTTCTCGCCGAAGTCGGCTACTTTAGGAGACACGACGGAGACCCCGAGGAGGAGATCCTTTTTCAGCCAGGATAAATCCCTTGGACTTTCTGCAGGGACGATGGGACAGGCCGGGCGACCTCCTGCCTCTCCCTTTCCCCCTAATGTGAATCCTTTCCCGGATGGTTGCCGGACAGAAAAAAGGCGCCTGCGGAATTTGCGTGGATTGATTTTCTTTTTTCTTGGTTTTTCCCCCCATGTAAGGGAGGTGCGTTTTCGGGCCCGGATGGAGTGTTTAAAAACGGGTTTTGCGCCCAGAGTTACGGGCAAGATTTGGGGGGCAACGGTTCATCCGCTGAGTAGAGAGCAAACGGTTGTAAAAAAAAACAAAAAGCTTTTTCCCAGCCCAGGCTTAGGTCCGCGCCGCGCTGGGACCAATGACGGAAAAAAAAATACAGAGGGAAAGGCGAGGAATTCTGAAAGCAAAACACCCCACTTTGCATAAAATCTCGTGATATGCCAAGAATCACATCCTCCACCCCTCTCCCATTTTGTGTGAAATCAGCCAGAACTGTCAAAATTTTAGCAAAATGGTTTTATTTCAATTTATGGGGAAGCTTGATACTAACCCATTGCACTCTCATCATCCATCGGTTAACAACCCCATAATCGCTCTGCGGGGTGGAATCTGGGCAACTGAATGGAGCTGAGCTTTACTGCCAGATGCCTTCCTGTCACCAGGGCGGCGTGAGGTTAGTATATTCTGCAGTTAGATTCTCATCGGCCCAGAGAGAGAACATACCTGCCTCTCACCCAGGATCGAACTCTCACACACCTCCTGATGGTGGAGGTGAGAGCTCCACCTCTAGGCCACCAACTGCACCAATCCTCTGTTGCACTTCACATCCCACCCCCAAACTGGTGATTCTATGGTGAGTGGGGGACTAAGTCCCTCCAAAATTCCCAGCCATTCCAAACCTGAGAATTCTGGAACGGCAGCCCCCAAACTTTGGAGGCACGCTGGAGAAACGGCAAGCTACCGAAACGAGAACGCTTCTTTTCCAAATCTTCTTATTTTCCGCTCACCCAAATCTGGACTCCTCCGTTTATGCACTTTTCCCCCCCATTAGAATCCCTAGATCGATGGAGAGAATTGACCTTAGTGAATCGGGGACTTCTTGAAAATACCTAGCTTGGGTGAGAATGAGCAAGGTTTTCTAGACTTCATTGTCCCCGGGAAATGGGTGCATTCATACAGTGAGGCAGGAAGTGGACTCTTCAAGTTTGATTCCCTTGCGGCGTTAGTATTATTTTAATGGTTTCGAATGTGAGAGGGTGCAAGGAGGGATTCCTCGCCGAGTGTTACACATGGGTCGACCACGGCGTCCAACTTGGCCACTTTTAAGACCTGTGGACTTCAGCTCCCAGAATTGCCAGCCAGCTGTGCCAAAGTTGACCACCCTGGCGTTAGATCGTCCCTTCCGATAATAAAGATAATTCCTGATTCCCGTACACGTATTCGGGGAGGTGGCCGGAAAACGGCTAGGCCAGTGATGACGAACTTTTTGGTGTGGTGTGCCAAAAAGTGCGCGCGTGCCAGCACACCACCATTCAATGCGCCCTGCCCCCTCCTGCGCATGTGTGTGCAAACACTACCCATCCTGCCCTAAACCTGCATGCGCATGCGGGGAGCCTCCCAGCTGATTTTCGGCCTCAAATAACCGGAAGTGATGAAACGGGTTTTTTGGCTTCCCGAGGCTGCAGAGGCTCCCTGACCCTCTGGCAGGCCGAAAAAAGACCTAAAATGGCCAAAAATCAACTAGTGGTCGACGCGCATGCGGCAGCCCAGGTAGTTTGTAGGAGCCGCGTGCCGGCACAACGGCTCACATAGGTTCGCAATCGGAGGGTAGGCACACATTTCCTGAACCGACTTAGAAGATCCAAGTCGTTATTCCCCCCTGTCCCCACCCCCCCCCAAAAAAACAACCCCATTTGTAAATTGTGATGACTCTTTTGAGAGTTTATGAACCTTAGGGAATCAAACTCGGATTCAGACGCATTTGTACCACTAAATTAGAGATATGTGTGTATATTATATAAGATAAATTCTGCAGAGAATTTTTTTTTTTATTTTAAAGAAAAGGACAAGGAAACAAAAAGTCGCTGGGGTGTTTTGTAAGCTATATTCTGTAGTTTAAGTGTTTACTATTTTAAAAATTATATGATCTTTTTTGCTAATAACACTGCTCTTAAAAAAAAGAAACACCCCCAAGGGGGAGGCGGAGGGGAGGGAGGAGCATCGCATGTGATTGACTTGAAGGTAATAAAAGAAATTTTGGAAAGCACGGAGTTGAAGGATCGTGTACAGCAAAGGAGTCTTGGGAGAATCCGAAGGGGATCTCTTCTCCGGCTGTGGGAAGAGGAGAGGCGGGCTGCTCACGCATATCCGACAAAAACCTGTCACAATTAGTAAAATCGCTTGTACGGTGGGGGGGACACCAAAGGAGGGAAGTCTAACGCAAAGTAGACGCATACGGGTAGCTTGATCACGGCCAGGAAAGGGATGCCAAAAGTGTTGTGTTCTAAGGGCGGAACAACATGTTGAGTTTGGCAGCCGTTTGCGACTGTTAGCCACGTAGTGTGTAATAGGCGAATACAACGGCAGGGCTAAGGAGGAAAACGGGTAAGGCGGTATCAGAGGTCATACCCCCCCCTGCTTTTCCACAGGACTTTGTGTTTCATAAGTCACACATGAGGACGTTGCGATCGTGTAACTATGAGTCATCGCCACAAAGCTTCGGAATGTAAATCACGTGATCACCCCCCTCTCCAGCAGGGTTAGAAAGGGTGGGTAAACTACAAAAAAGGTTCAGTAGCTTTGGGAGGGTGCATAAATTGGCAGTGCTAAGCACCGGCCATTAAGTGAGGGCCACTGTATTTGGTCCCAGTCAATGGCCACGCCCACCAGGTCACAGGGCTCATTCAGGCACGGCCCATCAAGTAGGAACGACCACAGAACCGGGGCAGTAAAAACAGTGAAACCACCCCTGGGATGTTGAACGGTACTAAGTACGAGAGGATGGTCCCAAGTCCCTATTTTCAGTGCCGTTGAGTGAAATCGGTCACTAAGACGACGCTGTAAGTGCGAGGACTGTATGTTTCTCAACACACAGAAAAAGATAAATCATTAACCAGGGTAAGCGACTGTGTGAACGCCAAAAGCAGCATCCAAAGCAAAAATCTTTGGTTTGTTCCCTTCCCCCCTGGCGGGCTTTTTCATATCTGTCCATCCTGTATGAGACTGAGCTGGAGGACCCTCGGAGTCTTCAGTCCAGCCCCCTGCTAAAGCAGGAGATACATACATGTAGACATGACTGCAGATTTCTTCGTAAATCTCCAGTGTGAAGCACCACAACTTCTGATAGCGGCACTCTCGGCTGGGTTAATGTTCACTATCAGGAAGTTCTCGAGTCCGGTGTTCTCTCCTTGTGGTTTCCATCCGTGCTTTTTGTCTGAGTTCAAATGCTTGGAGAATAGCTTGACTCCCTCTTCTATGGGGGCAGAACCTGAGATATTGGAAGACTGCCTAATCCTGGATCCCCCCTGGGCCTCTTTCATCTAGTACAGGGTAGCAATATTTGGAATCAAGGGACACCAAACTCATATATTTTATAATACACTAATGAAGACACTAATTGAATTGGGTGACTGACGGTGGTGGCTGACAGTGATGGACCCGGAGAGGAGATCAACTCTCCTATTCCCCCCGTCTATCTATTTCCTATCTCAAAATACACAAACAGGAAGGGGGGGATTCAAATATTTATAACAACCGGGGATGGGCATGCTATAATTTGGGGGTGTCGGTCTGGTGGTCATGTAACTGGCTGGGCATGGTTGCAGTAAGAGAAATATTTTATAGTAAACTATTGATTCTTTTATAAAAAAGGAGGAACTTCAACCAAAATCAGGGCAAGCAGGAAGGCAGTTTGAGTGGCTCAAGAATCACAGATTCACGCAGAGTGCTATATTCTGCCAGGCTACTGAGTGTGCAAATGAATAATGGAAACTCAGGCCGAAGGGAGGTCGGCTCTGCTTTAAAGCAAAGCCGAAGAGTGTAAAGATAGTATAAAGCAGAAATCAACCATTTCGCTTCCTAGCTAATCGAAATCTCCCGGGCAGCAGAAACAGATAATGGCGGAAAAAAAGGAAAAAATAGAACTAGCAGACAAGTTTGCGGGGTAAGGGGTATGGGCAGGAAGGATTCATGAGGGCCATGGGGGCGAGCAGCCTGTTTTACTGCGCAGCTGGCTTAAGTGCTTTGGGGGGGGGGGAGTGATCTGGGGATGAGATTCTCTGCAGACAAAAACATTTCCAGGTCCACCGCTGGCAACCAATGCGCTAGACGGCTAAGGTGCAAGGCATTTGCACCACTGCAGAAGAAGGATGACATGCAAACTAGTCTGCGTGGAAGCACCTGGAACTTCAAGTCTGGAAGGAAGAGAGAGCATGTTTAGCATCTCCCGTTGCAGGAACACTTTGAGAGCTCCTCAGGATTCCGGCCCATGCGTACCTGCACAGAGCTATCGACGGGCAAATACAAAGGGTTTCCGCAATTTCCCCTCTAGGGGTTCCTGAGTATCAGGATATCCTCAAGTTACGCCAATCCAGCCCAAGCTTGCATGCGGGAAGGCAGTTGTTCAGTGCGTTTGCCCAGTTCTGTACCTTTTTTTGCCAAGTGGTCCAGGAATCAATGTTGTAAGTGCGCATTTTAGAAAGAACGAGCTGGAAGGACCTGGGCAGGTCTTCTACTCCGAGCCCCTGCAGGAGGAGGCCTATGTACCATCTAGACAAGGACGGTCCAGCCTTTAACCACCTCCTGAGCGTAGCCCAGTTCCCGCGGCCTTTGGCTTGGATTTGATTACGAAGGTTG
>CM042849.1:2584555-2654068 GCA_023653725.1 Bungarus multicinctus
GAGAGAAAAGGAGAGAGAACGGAGGAAGCCCAGCGAGAGGGGAGGGAAGAGAGGAAATGAGGGGGCAAAGGAGACCGCAATTCGGGGGACAGGAGCCGGGGCAAATGCGGAGGGAGATCCTCATAAGTTGTCGCAACGCCGCAAGACCGGGGGTCACGACTGGAGAAAAAGGGCAAGGTGGTCGTGGTCAACCCACCGGGGTTGTCATTGCGAAGGAGGCCTGGGGCTCATGGCAAAAGTGCGTATTTAGGCTGGGGGCGTAGCCTGGGTCTCAGGCAAAAAGAGTTTCGTCCGGAATGGCAAAATTTTAAAGTTAAGCGGAGGGTCATTGCAAAGGCCAAGTAGCCGCCGTTTTAAGCCTAAGCGTTGGATCTATGTCAAGTGGAAGCTTTGAAAAATGGCATTGGGTCTTGCTTACCCGAAAAGCGGGGTTAGAGGGGCAAAAGGGGCGGGGGGGTCTAATGGGCAAAGTCAAATTTAGTCGGGAGGTCGAGCCGAGATCTCGGCTAATTTGGTCACCACACTAAAAAAAGCTGGGGAGACGAATAAAACAGAGCAGAAAACCACCCGGATGATTAGGTGTTTGGATGCTAAAACATCGGACACCCGTTACCGTCACTGGGCCTGCTAGTCTAGGTAAGAGAGACCAGGGGATCAGGAAGCATTCCTGTCCATTTAGGGTCTGCTCCAAAGGATGAGGAGTGCAAGCTATTTTCGCGGCAACTGAAGGTCAGACAAGGAATAATGGATGAACCTGCCCAAGGAGAGAGTTCAACCAATAGGAGCATTTTCTTACAGAACACTGACCCAAATTAAACAGAATTGCCTTCAAAGTTGCGGAGCGCATCACTTGATACTTTCAAGCAGAGATTGAACTGCACTCTTCAGCAAGGTGTAGGGTCTCCCACGTGGGGCGGGGTTAGACTAATGACCTACCAGTATCCCGTCCCAACTCTGTTATTCTTTTTAATTGCAAGTTAAGTTTTAGCGCGGGTGCAAACTTGTATGTGTTAATCTTGAGGTTTTATGCACAGTGCCAATTATTCTTCGTTCTCATCCTAAGCCTAGTCTCATTGCAAAGGATCCTTGGGTCCGTGAATTGCAAATTTGCAAATTACTCTTAGGTGAATCCAAACCCGATCCTCATCATGCTGGGGAACACCCTTAGCTCATTGACTTGGGAAAAATTGCCTATAGTTTTGGGTTCATCTCTGACCTTTGGTCTTATTAGGCATGCAGATGGGGATTGGGGGGGGGGGGGGGGGGTTTGGGGGGGGCGGATTTTTAGCAGGTGAAGCTGTTCTTCTGGAAAAAGCGATCACATCGCTTCTACCTTTGCCCTGGCGTTGCAACGTCCACGTTCGGGCCTGGTGTTTCGGAAGCTGAAGAGGGAAAAAAAAATGTAAGCAAGTGTTTGTACATAGAGCACTGCCTTCCTTCTTGCTTGCAAAGTCAGTTCAGTAAGTTGTGCTTCTGGTGTACAGTTATGCACAACAGGGAACCGACGTTTAAGCCAAATCCCAGTCCCTCCCCATTTGGAACCCATGAGGAAGCCAAATGGAAATCTGTGTTCACATTAGCACGGGGGGGCCCCAAACTTGCCACTTTAAAACTTGTGGACTTCAACATCCAGAATTGCCACAAGTTTTAAAGTGCCAGTTTGGAGACCTCTGCTAGCATAGAACCAAAATAATCCAAATTTCACTGCATCCTGAACCAGATGTGTGCAAGGGATGCTAAATGGCTTGTACTGTGGGTGACGAACATCGGGGGCTCTGCTCATCTGGGGAACCCAAGAGAGAAACTTGATCCGTCCCCAAATGGGATGTTGGCTCAGGGCCCCTGGACCTCCCTTTGGGGCCAGTTTGGAGATAAGAGGGCTATTCTCTTCTCCGTTAGAACTTTGGAAGCATGCAAACAGCTCTTTAGGAGGAAGTGAAGCAGGAACTGCTTCTCAGATACAACAGATAACAGATATCAGAGTTGGAAGGGACCTTGTAGGTCATCTAGTCCAGCAGTTGCCCACTGTGGGCCGCGCCCACATGATGGCCGTGAGAAAATTTTGGTGGCCTCAGAAAAAATCTCACCCTGAGAGCACCCCCCCCCAAAGCAATTAATCCAGCTGCGCAGAACGCAAGGCTGCACCACCCACATGGCCCACGGGTAACCCCTCCCCCTCACCTCACTCACTCCTTACCCGGCAACGTTGCCTGCTAAATTGCTATTTTCCTTTCTGACCACCATCGTTCTGCTCTGCCAGGAGATTTAGGGATTAGCTGGGAAGCAGGAAATGATTGGATTTATTGCTTTCTAGCTAAGCACAGGCTGAACCTCCCTTAAGACTGAAGGTTTTCTTGCAAGCAAATTCCAGTGCAGACTCACAGCAAGGAAATTTGAGAGACTGAGCTAGCCGATGGCAGATAGATAATCACTGAATGATTCTGGGAGCAACTCAATCTGCCTGCCTGTTTGCCTGATTTTGGGTAAAAGTTGCTCTTTTTAAAAAAAAAATTCAATATTTACATGCATGGTGTGTTTGTGTGATTAATTTTGTGAGTTTGCTGCAAGCAAATTTTATGTGACAGACTGAGCTAGCCAATGGCAGATAGGATAGATTTCTGAATGAATCTGTGATTCTGTGAGCAACTCCATCTGCCTCCTGCTTTGCCTGATTTTGGGTAAAAGTTGCTCTTTTTTTTATAAAAAATTCAATATTTAGATAATATTTTGTAATATTTACATACAGCCATGCCCACCAGTCACATGACCACCAGCCTCACCCACAATTAGGCCATGCCCACAGAACCAGTTAGTGGTCCCTGGGATCTAAAATTATAAGTTTGGGTGGTCCCTAAGGTCCAAAAAGTTGGCGACCCCTGATCTAGTCCAACCCCCTGCCCAAGCAGAAGACCCTACACCATTTCTGACAGATGGCAGTCCAGTCTCTTCTTGAAAGTCTCAAATGATGGCGCGCTCACCATTTCTGAGTGCAAGGTGTTCCATTGGTTGATTGTTCTCACTGAAGGCTGTAGGATGTGTAGGTGAGATAATGGTTGTTGGTCTTGGGGGCGGGTTGGGTGTTTTAGTCCGCTACCATAGGGTTTTGGAAACTTCTTGAAGTTGATGGGAGCAGCGTTGAAGCAGAAGAAGGGAGAAAAAGAGAAGGTGATGGAGAGGAGATGAAGGAGGAGAGGAGGTGGAGAAGAGAATGGAGATTGTAAAGGAGGTGGAAGATGGAGATGAGATGGAGATGAAGGAGATGGAGATATAGAGAAGGAGATGGAGAAGATGAGATGGAGATGAAGGATATGGTGATGGAAACAAGGTGGAGATGAAGGAGATGAGATGGAGAAGCTGATGGAGATACGGGTGAAGTTGAGATGGAGAAGATGAGATGGAGAAGGAAATGAAGATGAAGGAGATGGAGATACAGATGGAGAAGGAAAGATGAGGGTGATGAAAGAGAAGGAGATGCAGATGATGGAGATGAGATGGAGAAGATGAAATGGTGATGGAGAAGGAAATGGAGGTGAGATGGAAATGCAGGAGACAAGGATGGAGACAGGATGGAGGAGAAGCTGAAGGTGATGCAGGAGGAGACGGAAATGAAGGAGATAAAAAATGAGGAAGCGATGGCGATGAGACGGAGAAGGGGAAGGGAGGGGGGTTGGGTTTTGTTCATGGGGTTCAAGCCTAGAATTTGGAAGGGCCCAATCCCAAAGTTTCAGGTTCAACCCTCAGCGTTGCAGCTTACAAGATCTAGGAGCAGGCGGTCAGCGGGAATCTTTCAAAGACAAACTCTGAATTAATCCTCTCAGGTCCAACCGTCTCGGCGGTTGTCCGTTCTGTTGCAAGGGGCCTTGTGCACCCATAACTGCAACCTGGTCCCTCTTTTAATGAGCCTCTTCATCTATTTGTAGGAGTTGCGGTCATTTCCTCGCGAAACAGCACGTTCTGCTTTAAAAAAAAAAACCACCACCACCATTGGATTCTGCGTTAGGCTCTGAAACAAAACCAGGACAAAGAGGGTGCTTTAAAAAATGCCATTTCAAGCAGACAGTGCCCTTCCCCTCCTATCTCAACCTGCCATCTCAACCACTTCGTACGTCTGTGGGACTCCGAAGCCCATTATGCTTGTTATTCCCTCGGCTCCTGTTTGCATCTTCCAGTCACACTTGACGGCTTTGCCTTTATCCTTCTTCATTGTTCCAAAGCCGAGTGACTCACAGAATTACTTAGTGGAATCGTTCTTTATTGTTCTCCAAGATCATGTCGACGTCGCACCAGGTGCAGAGAAGGTTTTGAGGTTCCAGGCGTGGCCCTTCGTCCCGGAGAGTTGGTTTTGGGGGTGGCGTGTGTTTGTGTTTTTAATTCACGGAAGGGGGAAAGGAAACCAGAGCTATAAATTCCACTTACACCGAACGCCCGAGCTTCATGGATCGGACGGGGCCAAACCTTGTGCCCTGTCTTTTGAGGGCACCCTTCTCTCTCCGCAGCAGCTCTTGGGTTTTCTCTCTCAGGAAGAATGTGTACATTTTGAGTGGCAGGAATGGTTGGTATTTCACTTGGCCGCCCTGTCACCCGACATGAAGAAAGTGAGGAGATCCTTGGTGCTCTCTGAGCTGGGGATGTTTCCTTGCAGACGTTTCATGACCCAACTAGGGAACATCATCAGTGCTGGAAGGGAGGGGGGGGGGGGTTGGGGAGAGGAGGAGAAGAGAAAGGAGAAGGAATAAAGGAAAGGGAAGGAAGGAAGGAAGGAAGGAAGGGAGGGTTGTGAAGGTCTTTGGTGCTCTTTGAGCTTGATGGCTTTCTTGCAAAGGTTTCATGACCCAACTAGGGAACATCATCAGTGCTAGAAGGGAGGGGGGTTGTGCAAGAGAGGAGGAGGAGGAGGAGGACTGTAGGGTCCTTGATGGTCTCTGAGGTTGGTGGTTTTCTTGCAGACATTTCATTACCCAAGTAGCTAACGCCATCAGTGTTGGAAGGTAGTGGGGTTTGGAAGAAGGATTTGCAAGGAGGAGGAGGAGAATTGAGGAGTCCTTGATGCTTTCTGAGCATGGTGGTTTTCTTGCAGATGTTTCATGACCCAACTAGGGGATGTCATCAATGAGAGCAGGGAGTGGGGTGTGAGAGGAAGAGGAGAAGGAGGACTGAGGGATCCTTGGTGCTCTCTCAGCTTGGTGGTTTTCTTGTAGACGTATCATCACCCAACTCGGGGACATCATCAGTGCCAGAAGGGAGGGGGGTTTGTAGAGAGGAGGAGGAGAGTGGGGGGAAGGAGGAGGAGGTGGAAAGCAGGAGGAGGACTGTGGGGTCCTTGGTGCTCTCTGAGCTGGGGTGGTTTTCTTGCAGACGTTTCATGACCCAACTAGGGAACATCATCAGTGCTAGAAGGGAGGGGGATTGTGGAGAGGAGGAGGAGGAGAATGATTCTGGGGTCCTTGGTGCTCTCTGAGCTGGGGTGATTTTCTTGCAGACGTTTCATGACCCAACTAGATAACGTCATCAGCACCAGAAGGGAAGTGGGTATGCAGAGAAGAAGAGGAGAACTGAAGGTCCCTGGATGCTCTCTGAGCTTAGTGGTTTTCTTGCAAACATCTCATTACCCAACTAGGCAACATCATCAGCACTAGAAGGGGATGGAGTTTGCAGAGAGGAAGAAGAGGAGGACAAGAATGGGTAGTGGGGTCCTTGGTGCTCTCTGAGCTGGGCTGTTCTCTTGCAGGCGTTTCATGACCCAACTAGGTAACGTCATCAGTGCCAAAAGGGAGGAGGGTTTGCAGAGACGAGGGAGGGGGAGAACCGAAGGCGATTACCTATATTTTGTGTGTGTTGGCTTGTGTGTGTGTGTGTGTGTGTCTCCTTTTACATATATATGCATGTATATTTGTTTTTGCTTTCCAGATTAAGACATCAAGCTCATAAAGAACTTTACGCCTACAAACAGGTGAGCCCGGTTTTCCTTTCCCTTCTCCAGGCAAATGGAGAGTAAATTCTCATTATTTGCATCAGTTATGTTCTAACACAGGGGTCCCCAAACTTGGCCACTTTAAGACGTGTGGACTTCAACTCCCAGAATTCTCCAGAGGATTCTGGGAGTTGAAGTCCACACATTGTGGACCCCTGTTCTAATGCCTTAATAAGACCACACTTGGAATATTGCATCTAGTTCTGGATGCCATGATACGAAAAAAAAAAATGTTGTTGAGACTCTAGAAAGAGCGCAGAGAAGAGCAGCGAAGATGATTAGGGGACTGGAGGCTAAAACCGATGAAGAAGGGTTGAGGAAGCTACATATGTCTAATTTAATGAAAAGAAGGACCAGGGGGGACATGATAGCAGCCTTCCAGTATTTGAGGGGCTGCCCCAAAGAAGAGGGAGTCAAGCTATTCTCCAAAGCCCCAGAAGGCAGGACAGAAAGCAATGGGTGTTAACAAGAAGAGAACCAATCTGGGACTCTCATCACTCTGTTTGTCTGAGACGGTATAAAAACTCCTTCTTTGGGCACAGGTTGGACTAGAAGACCTCCAAGGTCCCTTTCAGCCCTAGGCTTCTAGGAATTCATCTCTCTCCAGCAAGGACTGGGCCATTTTAAAGTGGGCCATTGGATGACTCTGCATTTGTCCTATAAACACGTCGGACTCTGAGGGAGAGGAGGAACAGCCGACAGGGAGTAGGAGGTGTGGCTCCGGAGGTTGTGGAGGAAACTGGGGAAGGGCAGAGGCCGGCTGAGAAGTCAGAGGAAGAACCAGGCCCCTCCCCTCTGCATCCTAGGGCAGGGGTAGGGAACCTTGGCTCTTTTATCACTTATGGACTTCAACTCCCAGAATCCCTGAGTGAGCCATAAAAGGTTCCCCATCCCTGGCCTACTGGTTTTTCAGTTGTGGGGAAATCAATTTTTGACTGGAATGGGACTGTTTAATATACAAATGTAGGACATATTCTTTATATATTCTTTATATGTCCTACATTTGTATATCAAACAATCCCATTCCAGTCAAAAATTGATTTCCCCCACAACTGAAAAACCAGTAGGCCAGGGATGGGGAACCTTTTATGGCTCACTCAGGGATTCTGGGAGTTAAAGTCCATAAGTGATAAAAGAGCCAAGGTTCCCTACCCCTGTCCTAGGGCATGCAGGGAGGAAGGGAGAAGGGAACAACTTGGCTTGCGAGAGAGGAAGCGGCCATGATCTCCCTCATTGGTTGCAGCTGGGGAGAATAGTATATAAGAGAGACGGTTACAATACAGCGTTGTCAGAAGCAAAGTGTGTTTTATTTTGGACTGAAGTGATCTTAGTTGGCGTCCTTCCAACAGACTGTGCCTTGTTATCTCCTTGAAGTTGGTAATTACTTATCCTGGTTTGTTGTGGAAATTCCTTCATTGTAAGTTTGTTTTGGTTTTTTTATTTCACCTCTATCTGCTCATTGAGTTTGGACCGTATTGCTTTCTTTTGAAGACTATTTTAAGTACGTTTTTATCTCCAACTGGGAATTATTGAACAGTGGGGCCAAGTTGGAGGCATTAAAGGACATTTATTTACGTTTTGGATTTTGTTACATTTGTGTTACCCTCCGGGTCATCACAAAACAGAACAACCAAGGAGTCCTCAGTGAGGAAGCCATTGCCATTTTAAGATTCTAAACCTTAAAAACATCCTTCCATTAGTCACCCTTGGATTTCAATTTCCCAGAATTCCCCAGCCCAAGATGATGACCATTGCTGAGAATGTTGGGAGTTGATGCATAAGGTAGACTTCCTGGTTGGGGAAAGTTCATTCATTCATTCATTCATTCTAAAGACTTCAGAAAATGCTGTGCTTGTATTTTGGTTTTTGATTGCTTTGCATTGATAGCATTCTTCTACCAACATATTATTCTTTATTTTCAGGTGATCCTAAAGGAAAAAGTCAAAGAACTCAATTTGCACGAGGTAAGCTGGTTTCTCAGTTGCTTAAACTGCCATTGATCAAGTTCTCAGCATCTCAGGCTAAACCATACAATGAGTGATTGAGGGAAATAGATATGTCTAGTCTAACAAGAAGGCCTAGGGGTGACATGATAGCAGTGTTCCAATATTTGAGGGGCTGCCCCAAAGAAGAGGGAGTCAAGCTATTCTCCAAAGCCCCTGAAGGCAGGACAAGAAGCAACGGATGGAAACTCATCAAGGAGAGAAGCAACTTGTAAATAAGGAGGAATTTATCTCCACAATTAACCAGAGGGAACATCTTGCCTCCAGAAATTCTGGGTGCTCCATCATTCGAGGTTTTTAAGAAGAAATTGGACAGCCATTTATCTGAAATGGTATAAGGTTTCCAGCCTGAGCTTGAGGTTGGTCTAGAAGACCTCCAAGGTCCCTTCCAACCCTGTTATTCTATGTTCTATTTTGTTATAAGTCAAGTTCCACCTCGATTGTCATTTCTAAATCTTCATTGTAATTTAGCCTGGGTAACAGACTGCTTTTGGAGTTCATGTCTGTCTGTCTATCCTCTATATCTACTATATTATCTATTTGTTTTATTTGTTTTTGTTATATTATCTATCTATCTATCATCCATCTATCATCTATCTACTATCTATATCTACTTTTTATCATCCATCATCCATTTAAGTATTATTTATCATCTATTTATCCATTTATCTACTATTTATCTACTATCTTCTATATCTATCTATCATCATCTATATCTACTTTTTATCATCCATCATCCATTTATCATCTATCTTCTATCAATCTACTATTTATCTATCCATTTATCTATCTACTATCTATCATCCATCTACTATTTATCTATCTTCTATCATCTATCTGTCATCTATCTAAATCTATATCTACTTATCATCCATCATCCATTTATCATCTATCGTCTATCTACTATTTATCTTCTATCTATCTATCTACTATTTATCTACTATCTATCATCCATCGATTTACTATTTATCTATCTTCTGTCATCTATCTATCTATCTATCTTATCAATCTATCATCTATATTTCTTGTCATCCATCTATCATCCATTTAACTATCTACTATCTATCATCCATCTATATCTATCATCTACTCTTTCCCTCACCTCTCTGTCTCTCCAATCTACCTGTCTGCCGATCATATCTGTCTACCTGTCTTATCAAATGTGGAACCCAACCATCTCATTCCCCATAGCAAAACAAAGCAGAATTTCTGCCCCAGAAGCAGTTGGACGGATGCAGCGAACTCCCTCCGAACGGGTCTCCACCCAAGGAGACTTTAGTCCTGGCGCATGGGGCGACATCACCCTCAGCTGACCTTGGCTCACCTGGGAAAGGGCAGGCAGGGTTTGATCTGGGGCGTCCTCAGGCAGGAAACCCATCAAGGAAATGCAGAGTTGGAACTAAGATTGGGAAGTTGGAAAAAAAAACATTGTCCCAAGATAACAATGACTAGACCAGGTTCTGGCCAAAACAACCTCCAGGGATGTTTATGTTGTTCAGTTCAACTACAGGCTGGTTTTCCGTTTTTACTTCCAAATCCGTAGCAATACCCAGAAACCCTTTAAAAAATAGGAATAAGAATCTGAGAAAATTCCCAGCAAGTTTCAAAACCAAAACCAAAAACAATGACTCATTCTTCCTCAGAAATTGGGAGAAACCCTGTTGTGTTTTCCCTACTGCCTAAAAGGTAATTTTAATGGCTTTTGCCCAGCTTTTCAATCAAAATCATGTTATGCACGGTAGGTGTTTTCATTGTGCAGGAAAAGAAAACAAGATTTTGCTAAAAGAGATTTTGCCTTTTTTATAGACGCAGGGAGCATTTCCCTCAGAGGCAACTTAACCGTTGGAATTATTTATTGATTTGTCCAGAAAATTCCTTTTGGCTGTTTTATTAACATCCCCCAATCCCTCCTTGTCCCATTTCTGTGCTTTTGACATTCCCTTGCAAACTCTGTAAAATCAGAAAAAGACATGATTGATTTAAAAAACCAAAGAGAGAAGGAGGGAGGGAGGGACGGAGGAAGGAAGGAAGGAAAGGAAGGATGGATGGATGGATGGATGGATGGATGGATGGATGGATGGATAGATAGATAGATAGATAGATAGATAGATAGATAGATAGATAGATAGATAGATAGATAGATAGATAGATAGAAAGATAGATAGATAGATATAGATATAGATATAGATATAGATATATATGGATCTTTGGTTCTTCGGGTTTTCTCCTGCGTAGAATTGGAAATATCTAGGCGACGTTTCGATGATGTCTCATTCATCAACTTCAGGCTTGTGTCTTTGGCCTTGTGCTTCTCAGAGTAATGTGAGCTAGATATAGATAGATATATGGAGCCTATATATATATATGGCCATCTGTCAGCCCTCAGATCTGGAGGTGGCTGAGGAGGAACAGCCGGGTCCAGTGCCTGACGCACAGATGCGCAGAAGGCAGAGGAGAGGAGAGAAAGGGAAATCTATAGGCCGGTCCTTGGGACAGAAGAGCCACTGCTGCCAGTGAAACTCTGGGGATCCAAGGCAGGGGGCGGAGATGAGTAGGGGTGGCAGGCAACTATTCATCTCCCTGCCGGACAGACTTGTGAGCCTGCGGTGCGAGAGGAACTTTTTGCCGGGGCTGTCGGCACTCTTAATAAAGGAATCATTGAGTTCAAGTCAGAGGGTTTGTCGTGTTGGGGGAACTGGGTGAGAGCACCCACATGTATTTCTGCACATGCAAGACAGTCTGTATCTAACTGCCTAGCTGATAAAACAATGCCTTTTTTTAAAAAAAAAATTTTTTTTCTTCTTCTTTTCCAGATCTGTGCTGTTTGTTTAGAGGAATTCAGACCCAAAGATGAGCTGGGAATTTGTCCGTGCAAACACGCGTTTCACAGAAAGTAAGTTTCGATCGGCTAGGACGGGGCGCTCCCCGTTTGGAAACATTTCAGGCACGTGGACTTCAACTCCCAGAATTCCCCGGCCGACATGGGACCGCGGGGAAAGTCATTGGCAGCATTCCCCCCCCCCCCCCCCCGCGATCACATGATCAAAATTCGGGCACTTGGTAACGGGCAGGTGTTTTATGACACGTTTGCAGGGTGCCAGGGTCACGGGATCCCCATTTGTGACCTTCCCAGCTGATCTCTGACAGCAAAGTCAAGGGGGGGGAACTGGATTTGTTTAACGACCATACGATTCACTTGTGATTCGCTTAATGGCTGTGGGGAAAAGGTCACCAGGTGGGGCCAAACTCATTTAACTACCACCTTGCTTGGCAACAGAAATTTTTGGGTGTCGTTTAATGACCCCGTAATCCCTTGCGGGGTGGAGTTGAAGCAACTGAATGGAGCTGAGTGTTTACTGGCCGGATGCTGTTCCTGTCGCCAGTACGGAGTTGGCAGCAGATACATTCTCATTGTGCCCAGAGAGAGAAATACCTTCCTCTGTCTAGAACTCACATCCTCCCGATGGTGAGGCTGTGAGCTCCATCTCTAAGGCCATCGCAGCACTCTTTGCTTAGCAACAAAAAATGCTAGGCTGAATTGTGGTCGTAAACCGAGGACTATCTCTAAAGCTTATTTTTCTTTCTGTCTCTCTCTCTCTCTCCTGACAGATGCCTCATTAAATGGTTGGAGGTCCGAAAAGTTTGTCCTCTCTGCAACATGGCCGTCTTGCAATTGGCCCAGCTCCACAACAAGCCGGATCACCCCGGACCGCCCCAGGAACCTCTGCCCGGCACAGCCAACATTGTATAGCTCCCCGACGGCTGCCCCTTTCTCCTCCCTAATGGACTCCAATTCCCGCAGAGACTCGCCAATCGCTGGGCCCGCTGCTGCTCACGGCCTCCAAGCATTTTCCCAGGCCCCCTTGATCTCATGAAAAAAAAAAAAAAAACCCCATCCGGGACGCACCGAAGGGGGAAACCGATTTCTCTCCCAACTAGGGTGGAAGGGGAAATAAACCCAACCGGATGGGAGCCGCAAGGACGCAGGAATGCCGGTGAGCCTCCGGTTTTGTTTTCTCTCTTCGACTTTATTTTATTTTCTTTTTCTACGTGCACTTTACCAAGAGAGTCTTGGATTCAAATTCAGGCGGCCAGCAAGAAAGAAAGAAAAAATGAAAGAAAGAGAGAGAGAGAGAGAGAGAGAAAGGAAGGAAGACTCCGAAGATGGAAGACGCCGTGGGGAGCAAGCGAGCGTCCATCTCCAGAGAGAGAGAGAGAGAAAGAGAGAGAAAAGCTGCAACGTGAGAAAATTTGCGTTTCGATTCCAGCATCTTTTCGCAAATGGCTTCAAAGGTCCCGGAGCCGAAATCCAGCAAGAGAATCTTTGTTGGAAGAAGAGTCAATATGAGGACAAGATTTCGAGCAAGTTCGGTGCGATTTCCCACGACTTCTGGATCGGGAAAGGGAATTCCCTCCACAGGAAACACGGCTCTGTTCACAAAACGAGGACGGGGTTCTCCTGGAATTGTGACTTTGGGAGAGGGGAGGGGAGCCCATGGCCAATCTACCCGAAGCCTCGGGGAATATCCCGGTGAAAAAGGGAAGGCGGGAAGAAGTTCTCGCCGACGTCGGCTACTTTAGGAGACACCGAGGAGACACCGAGGAGGAGATCCCTTTTTCAGCCAGGATAAATCCCTTGGGACTTTCTGCAGGGACGATGGGACAGGCCGGGCGACCTCCGCCTCTCCTTTCCCCCTAATGTGAATCCTTTCCCGGATGGTTTGCCGGCACAGAAAAAGGCGCCTGCGGAATTTGCGTGGATTTGATTTTCTTTTTTCTTGGTTTTCCCCCCATGTAAAGGGAGGTGCGTTTTCGGGCCCCGGATGGAGTGTTTAAAAACGGGTTTTGCGAGAGTTACGGGCAGATTTGGGGGGCACGGTTCCTCTGAGTAGAGAGCAACGGTTGTAAAAAAAAAACAAAAAGCTTTTCCAGCCCAGGCTTAGGTCCCGCGCGCTGGTTGACCAAGACGGAAAATAAATAAAATGAGGGAAAGGTGAGGAATTCTGAAAGCAAACCCCACTTTGCCTGAAATCTCGTGATATTGCCAAGAATCACATCCTCCCCCTCCCCTCTTGTGTGAAATCAGCCAGAACTTGTCAAAATTTTAGCAAATGTTTTATTTCAATTATTATGGGGAAGCTTCTACCCATTGCACTCATCATCATCATCATCTTTTAACAACCCCATAATCTCTTGCGGGGTGGAATCTGGGCAACTGAATGGAGCTGAGTGTTTACTGGCCAGATGCCCTTCCTGTCACCAGGGCGGAGTTATATTCTGCAGTTAGATTCTCATCGTGCCCAGAGAGAGAAATACCTGCCTCTACCCAGGATCGAACTCTCACCACCTCCTGATGGTGAGGTGAGAGCTCCACCTCTAGGCCACCACTGCACCACTCCTCTGTTGCACTTACATCCCACCCCCAAACTGGTGATTCTACTGGTGAGTGGGGGACTACAGCTCCCAAAATTCCCAGCCATTCCAAACTGAGAATTCTGGGAACGGCAGCCCCCAAACTTCTGGAAGGCCGCTGAGAACGGCAAGCTACCGAAAACGAGAACGCTTCTTTTCCAAATCTTCTTTATTTTCCGCTCACCCAAAATCTGGACTTCCCTCCGATTTATGCACTTTTCCCCCCCATTAGAATCCATTAGATCGATGGAGAGAATTGACCTTAGTGAATCGGGGACTTCTTGAAAATACCTGCTTGGGTTAGAATGAGCAAGTTTCTAGACTTCATTGTCCCCGGGAAATCGTCGGGTGCATTTCATACAAGTGAGGCAGGAAGTGACCTCTCAAGTTTGATTCCCTTGCGGCGTTATTATTTTAATGGTTTCGAATTGTTGAGAGGGTGCAAGGAGGGATTCCTCGCCCAGTGTTACACAATGGGATCGACCACGGCTGTCCAATCTTGGCCACTTTTAAGACCTGTGGACTTCAGCTCCCAGAATTGCCCAGCCAGCTGTGCCAAAGTTGGACCACCCTGGCGTAGATCGTCCCTTCCGATAATAAAGATAATTTCCTGATTTCCAGTACACGTTTCGGGGAGGTGGCGAAAACGGCCTAGGCCAGTGATGACGAACTTTTTTGGTGTGGTGTGCCAAAAAGTGCGCGCGTGCCAGCACCCACCATGCAATGCGCCCTGCCCCCTCCTGCGCATGTGTGTGCAACACTACCATCCTGCCCTTAACCTGCATTGCGCATGCGGGCGCCTCCCAGCTGATTTTTCGGCCTCAAATACCGGAAGTGATGAAACGGGCCCGTTTTTCGGCTTCCCGAGGCTGCAGAGGCTTCCCTTGACCCTCTGGCAGGCCGAAAAAGACCTCCAATGGTCCAAAAATCAACTAGTGGGTCCGCGCATGCGCAGCCCAGGTCAGTTTGTCTGGAGCTCGCGTGCCGGCACAAATGGCTCCATGCCATAGGTTCGCCATCGTAGGTGTAGGCACACCATTTTCCTTAACCGCCTTAGAAGATCCAAGTCGTTATTCCCTCCCTCTTCTGTTCCCCCCCCCCCCCCAAAAAAAACCCCTCATTTTGTAAAATTGTGTGACTCTTTTGAGAGTTTATGAACCTTAGGGAATCCAACTCGGATTCAGACGCATTTGTACACTAAATATATATATATGTGTGTATATATATATATATATATTAAATTCTGCAGCAGAATTTTTTTTTTTATTTTAAAGAAAAGGACAAAGAAAACAAAAGTCGCTGGGGTTTTATTTTGTAAGCTCTATTTTTGTATGTTTAATTGCTATTTTAAAAATTCTAATGCATCTTTTTTGCTAATCACACTCTCTTCTTAAAAAAAAGAAACACCCAAACGGGGGAGGGGAGGGGAGGGGAGGAGCATTCGCATGTGATTTGACTTGAACTGTAAATAAAAGCAAATTTTGGACATCACGGAGTTGAAGGATCTGTACAGCAAAGGCGCTTGGGAGAATCCGCCGGGGATCATCTTCCTCCGGTTGTGGGAAGAGGAGGAGGAGGGCTGCTCCACGCAGATTTCCGACAAAAACTTTCCCACTTTAGTAACATCGTTGTAAGGGGGGGGGGGAACCAAAGGAGGGGAATTCTACACGCAAACGTAGCCGTAATACGGGTAGTCCTTGACTCACGGCCAGGAATGGAGCCCAACATTTGTGTTGCTAAGTGAGAAAAACATGTTGAGTTTGGCGCCGTTTTGCGACTTTGTTCGCCACGCTCGTGTAAAGCGAATCACTGCAGCTGCTAAGGGAGTAACACGGTCGTTAAGTGGATCAGGCTCCCCCCCCCCCCGTCCATGGACTTTGCTGGTCATAAGGTCACAATGAGGACGTTGCGATCGTCGTAACTATGAGTCATTCGCCACAAAGCATCCGGAATGTAAATCACGTGATCCCCCCCCTCTCCAGCAGGGTTAGAAGGGTGTGTGTAAACTCCAAAAACAGGTCAAGTAGCTCTGGGGAGGTGTCATAAATTGGAGCACTTGCTAAGCAACCGGCCATTAAGTGAGGGCCACTTGTATTTGGTTTCCCAGTCACATGGCCACGCCCACCCAGTCACAGGCTCATCAAGGCACGCCCACAAATTAAGGCACGCCCACAGAACCGGTGCTTAAAAAATTTGAATCCCACCCCTGGGATGTTGCAACGGTCCTAAGTACGAGAGATGGTCCCAAGTCCCTATTTTCAGTGCCGTTGAGTGAACTTCGGTCACTAAACGAACGCTGTAAGGGCGAGGACTGCCTATGTATTCTCAACACACAGAAAACAGATTTAATTCATTAACCAGGTTAAGCAGACTGTGTGAACCCTGCAAAATGCAGCATCCAAAGCAAACATCTTTGGTTTTGTTCCCTTTCCCTCCCTGGCTGGGTTTTCCCTATCTGTCCATTCCTTGTATGAGGACTAGAGCTGGAAGGGACCTCGGAGGTCTTCTAGTCCAGCCCCCTGCTAAAGCAGGAGATCCTATACCATTTCAGACAAGTGACTGCAGAGTCTCTTCTTAAAATCCTCCAGTGATGAAGCACCCACAACTTCTGATAGCCGGCTGTTCCCCTGGTTAATTGTCCTCACTCTCAGGAAGTTTCTCCTGAGTTCCAGGTTGCTTCTCTCCTTGGTTGGTTTCCATCCGTTGCTTCTTGTCCTGAGTTCAAATGCTTTGGAGAATAGCTTGACTCCCTCTTCTTTGGGGCAGCCCCTGAGATATTGGAAGACTGCTATCCTGTCTCCCCCTGGTCCTTCTTTCCTCTAGTCCAGGGGTCGCCAAATTTTGAATCTCAGGGACCACCAAACTCATAATTTTAAATCCCACTAATGAAGACCACTAATATGAATTTTGACTGACGGTGGCTTGCTGACATTGATGGGAGAGAGAGAGATCTAACCTCTCTCTTCCCCCCGTCTCTCTCTCTCTCTCTCTCTCACACACACACACAGGAAGGGGTGGGATTCAAATTTCTTAACAACCGGTTTAATGGGCATGGCCTAATTTGTGGGTGTGGCTTGGTGGTCATGTAACTGGCTGGGCATGGCTTGCATGTAAGCATAAATATTTATGTAAATATTGAATTCTTTTTTATTAAAAAAGGAGGAACTTTCACCCAAAATCAGGCAAAGCAGGCAGGCAGTTTGAGTTGCTCCCAGAATCACAGATTCACTCAGAGTTCTATCTTTCTGCCATCGGCTACCTGAGTGTGCACTGAATAATGGAACCTTCAGTCCTAAGGGAGGTTCGGCTCTGCTTAAAAGCAAAGCCGAAGATGTAAAGATTAGCTATAAAGCAAGAAATCCAACCATTTCCTGCTTCCTAGCTAATCTAAATCTCCCGGTGCAGCAGAACAGATAATGGTCGGAAAAAGGAAAAATAGCAACTTAGCAGACAAGTTTGCTGGGTAAGGGGTTAGTGGGCAGGAAGGATTCCTGCGGGCCATGTGGGCTGAGCAGCCTTGTGTTTCTGCGCAGCCTGGATTAATTGCTTTGGGGGGGGGGGGAGTGCTCTGGGGATGAGATTTCTCTGCAGACCACAAACATTTTCCACGGTCCACCGCTTGGCAACCACTGCTCTAGACTGGCTAAAGTGTTCTAAGTGCATTTGCAACCACTTGCAGAAAGCAGGATGACATGCAAACTAGTCTGGCCGTTGGAAGCACCTGGAACTCTTTCAAGTCTGGAAGGAAGAGAGAGGCCATGTTTAGCATCTCCCGTTGCAGGAACACTTTGAGAGCTCCTCATTTGGATTCCTGCCATGCACGTACCTTGCACAGAGCTATCGACCGGGCAAATACAAATGGGTTTCCTGCACCCTTCCCCTATAGGGCAGTTCCTGGAGTATCAGGTAGTCCTCAATGTACGACAATCCAGCCCCAAGCTTGCACTGCTAGGGAAGACAGTTGTTAAGTGAGTTTTGCCCAGTTCGGTTACCTTTTTTTGCCACATTGGTTAAAGAGAATCAATGTTAAGTGAGCATTTTAGAATAGAACAGAGCTGGAAGGGACCTTGGAGGTCTTCTAGTCCAGCCCCCTGCTCAGGAAGGAGGCCCTATAGTACCATCTCAGACAAGTGACGGTCCAGTCTTTTAACAACCTCCAGTGAGAGTAGCCCAAGTTATTAAGCGAATCTGGCTTGGATTTTGCTTGTCCGAAGGTTGCAAAAGTTGGTTGCCCCCAGGGACATGCAACCATCGTTAAGTACATGCCAGTTGCCAAGCGTCTCAATTCTGATTGTGGGACCACGGGGAGGCTGCAACGGTCGTTAAGTGTGGAAAAACGGTCACAGATCGCTTTTTTTTTCCTTCCCAGTGCCGTGGTCCCTTTGAGTGGTCACTAAAAGCAACTGTTGTAAGTCAAGGACTATTCTGTACTCTCCACAAAGAGAAGAAATGGTTGGCTTCCTAGGCCAAGCAAGATCTCTTAAAACGGGTCACCAACCTTTTGGACCTCAGGGACCCCCAAACTCATTTTAAATCCCGCGGACCAGAGACCCTGGGAAAATCCCCCACCCCGTTTTCCTATTGATCGATCATTCTTTATTTGGGATCACAGGAGACTGTCTCCAGCTCCATTCTCAGCGGGAAAGAGAGAGAGAAAGGGAGAGACTTTTGGCTTCATGCAAGGAAAGCAGCAGAAGCCGCAGAACTCTTTCTTTCTCTCCCCCAAACTCTGCCAGAAATGAGTCTTTGCAAGCGCAGCCTCTTGGAGCAGGAGGCCTTGCAGGGTCCCAAAGACTCATTTCTGGCTTAGTTTGTGGGAGAGAAAGAAAGACTTTTGCTGCTTTCCTTGCGTGCAGCCAAAAGCAGGAGGAGGAGGAAGCGGAAAGAAGCAGCCCAGTGGCCAGGCCAGGCGCGTGGGGTGAGTAGGGCAAGTTCCCCCCCTCCACCCTTCTCCCCCTCCCCTCATTACGTGTTGTCCATAATACAAGTGACGCAAGACTTGTGTTCCCGCAGGCCATGTGGGCAACGCAGCCTTGTGTTCCTGCGCAGCCTGGATTAATTGTTTTGGGGGGGGCATTTCTCTGCGGACCACCAACATTTTCTCACGGACCACCAATGGTCCCCAGCCGCCGACTGGCAACCACTATTCTAAGGAGTCTCTTGTAAAAGGCTGGAACGGTTTCCCAGACTTAAAATCCGCCTGTGGGGCAACTGATTTTGTAATAGAGGTAATCCTCAATTTACCATCTCTTTTTTTTTTTATTAGTGACCATTCAAAATTACAATGGCACTGAAAAAGAGCAACTTATGTCCATTTTTCACACTTATGACTTTTGCAACATCCTCAAGATCAAAAGGTCAAAATTGAGATGCTCGGATACCGACTCGTATTTATGACGGGTCGCAGTGCGTCCTGGGGGTCACATGATCCCCTTTTGCGACCGTCTGATGAGGAAAGTCAACGGGGGAAGCCAGATTCACTTAACGACCGTGTCAACTGCAGTGATTCACTTAACAACGGTGCCAAGGAAGGTCGTAAAACGGGGCAACACTCACTTTACCATCTCTCGCTTAGCAAAAGAGATGATTGGGCTCGTTTGTGATCTAAGTTGGAGGTTCTCCCTCTACTTATCAATTATCTTTCTATTACTATTTGAACTTGACCAATATTTGAAAAATATTTGAACTTGAAAAAAGGCACCAAGAACAGCGTCATTCGAGGCTGTTTGGAAAGGACTAGCCTGCCCCCTACAGGCCAAGGACGGAAAGAGTTGAGCTCAAACAAGTACAGGTCGTCCTCCACCTACAACAGTTCATTTAGTGACTGTTCAAAGTTGCAAGATCGCTTTAAAAAAAGCGACTCAGGACCATTTTTCACACTTGCGGCCGGTGCACATCCCCAAGGTCACATGTTCAAAATTCAGAATCCACATTCAGTTGGGCACCCGACTCGGGAGGGGAGGGGGAGCCAGATTCGCTGAACAACAGGGTTACGAACTTGAATGACTGCAACGATTCACATAAAAGACTGCCGCAAGCAAGGTCGTAAAATGGGACAAAACTCCGTCTCGCTTAAGCGACAGGAAATTTTGGGCTCAATTGTGATCGAGGACCTACCTGTATGGAACTGGGTTGAGAATCTCTCTCTCTCTCTCTCTCTCTCTCTCTCTCATCTATTTATCTATCATCTATTTATCTATCTATCTATCTATCTATCATCTATCTATCTATCATCTATCTATCATCTATCTATCTATTATCTATCTATCATCTATCTATCATGATTTTAGATTTTAGATTTGGGTATTTTAATTTTTATATCGGGTTTTAATTGTTTTCAGCCAGGGCCTTTAATTTAATTTAGTTTTAACTTTTATATATTTAATGTTTTAATTGTATGGCTGTGCACCGCTCCGAGTCCTTCGGGAGAGGAGCGGTATATAAATAATAATAATAATAATAATAATAATAATAATAATAATAATAATAATAATAACTAATTATTATCTACCTATCTATCATCTATCTATCCATCTATCTATCTATCTATCATCTATCTATATATATATATATGCGAAATACCCCTCAGGCATCATCACAAAATCTCCAGAACCATAAACCCTACAAACTTGAAATTTGGCATCTATGTTCCTCTTGGCTTCTATGGACTCACTAAGAAAGGATTTTTCAAAACGACCATCAGAGCATTTAGAGTATTTCCTATATTATTATTATTATTATTATTATTATTATTATTATACTCTGATGCTAAGGAGTTCTACTCCCCCTCCCCACCTGAAAAGAAATCTGTTCCAAATACAAAACACAAGCAGAGGAGTTTCAGTTTCAGAGCACCAAGCAGCTTTAGGACAGAACAGTTGCGCTAAGCCACCCCAGGCTCCTTGCTGTCTCCTCCTTGCTCACACAGCAAATGCTCTTTCAGTTTCCAAACAGCCCTCCACTCTCTCACACACTGACAGGGCGCTAGCCAGGTGAATACCCATGGATGCCAGTAGGCGGAGGCAGAGTTGTTTTCCCCTTATTTTCCTCCCCCAAAAATTAAGCCCGACCACATAGTTTCATAGCGAAGCACGGGTATAGAGCTAGTTCAATATATTTGTATGTTACTTTTAACCTACTTTTAAACAAGATTTACTTGCCCAGGGAAACTACGAAGAGGCATCACAGGTTGTGTGCCAGGGTGGAATGTGATATATTTGCTCCGATCCACACCGACATCGAATCTGTCCCACCTCTGCTCCGTAGGTGATTTGTAAACGGCCTCCGTGAATCAGAGAAAAAGGCAATTGTCACTAAATTGATATTTTAGGGTAGACAAGATAGAAACCCCTTGCAGGAGACCAGCAAGAGCAAAACAATTTCTTTGTGTTTCTCTAAATCTAAATTATTGCTTTCAGAGAGATTGTAGAGGTTGGCAGCAGTGAGGAAGAGGCCCCGAGGAGCCTGTGCCCAGTGTGTGTGCGCGCAGGGATGCTCAAAGGAAAGAGCAGCTGCAGCAGCACGGGCGACTCGGGAGTAAGGCTGCAAGGTGATGGCCCCTCCCTTAAGGGATAAAAGCCAGCTGAGAAACCAGAGTTCTTTGCAGGAAGCAAAGACGTTTTTGCACTCAAGCCTTGTGGATGTTTGGACTCTCTTGGTTGGTGTTTGGAGACTCTGTATTTGAAATATTTCTTGGCAACTTTATCTGGTGTTCTTGGCAGCCTTGCACCACCTTGGCAAGGCTCGTCCTTATCAGAGACAATTAGTCTGAAACGGCCTTTTAACCGGGAAGGAACGGAATTCATAAAGAAACATTAAAAGGTTTTGCTGTTACCTCCGTCTGGTGTTGGTTTCCTTGGAACCGGGTTTGGGTCAGAACAGGGGGAGGCCGTTTTCGCCCCCCCAGAGGCCCGAGAGAAGCCTCCGCACTCTGGGGAGGGTGAAAAAAATGCCCCTTCCCCCGGAAGTTCTGGTCGGCCACACCCACCATGGCCATGCCCACCCAGAAACTGGACTGTGAATCCTGGTTGCTGGGAGTTTGGAATCCCCGGCCCCTGCCCGGCCTCTCCCCTCTCTCGCGTCGCAATCCTGGTTTCTTACGTTGACGGACCGACCTCCGCAGCCGCAATCGAGGGATGAGGGACCATTCTTGTAAGAAAACAGATTTTAATGCGGTAGGCGGGTTTCCCTATTCTGCGCGCTTTGACGCCCCTGTGAAAAGGCAGCCGGCCCTTCGAGAGTCCACACAAAACAGGCACCGTCCTTTGAAAAGAATTCTCCGGGAAGGGCGCCAACCTCGGGTGAGGTGACCGCTTGCAGCCCCGTCGAAGTCCCTCCGAGAGAAACGGGGCTCGACTCAAGCGGGAGCAAACACGCACCTTCCCGGCTGTGCGATCCACACAGTCTTCGTATCCAGAGAGGCGTTCTGAGCAACAAACCTACATTCAGAGTTACCTCTGAGAACAAAAAGACCTCCGTGTTGTCCCTCTCGCCAAAGACTGGCCGACATCGTTCGCCATCCCTTTGTTTCCAGCTGGGAAGAGGCCGCAGTTTCCACCCAAACGGAATCAAATGAACACAGAGGTTCCGTCTTGGGGTCTTTTCATGGGTTCAGGACGACTCCAACAGCTCCAGGAAAGCTCCCACGGCTCCGAAATATCCCTGTTTTCAAAACGAAACAAAAATATACCCCTGAATGATTAAATGCATCTAAACCGGGGGGGGGGGGGGGTCTCCAAGCTTGGCCACTTGCGGACTTCAACTCCAGAATTCTCCAGCCAGCTATGCTCACTAAAGAGAGAGAGAGAGAAGAAGGGACTAGAACTCACCGTCTCCTGGTGATTGGCCCAGTCATCAGTCATTCATACCTAAGGTGGGACTAGAACTCACCGTCTCCTGGGGATTGGCCCAAAGTCACTCAGCCAAACTTCCACACCTAAATCGCAACTGGAACTCAGCATCTCCCAGTTTCTAGCCTGGTGCCTTATCCTCCCCCCCCCCAGTCCAAACCGGCTCCCTCCTTACAAGGGCCAGGATGTGATTTGTGAAGATCACTGCGTTGTCCATCCCGTGTCCTCAACACGAAGGCAGGAAAGAAACAGGCTGCTAGTTTTAAGGGGGAAGGGAAGAAAATTTACCTCGTGTTCCAGGAAAAGAGCCTTCAGCTGTCCCTTGGACCAGTAGTCCAAAGCGTAGGCCAGAAACTTCATGGAGATCGTGTTGATTCGCAAAAAGTTCCCCACAAAAACCACTTTATTAATGTTCTGGGGGAGGGGGGGGGGAGGAGAGAGAAAAAAATACATTAGAAGCTGATGCTAATGAAAAATAAATTAAGACAGCAGGGATGAGCTCTTCATTTCAGGTTAGGAGTCCCCAAACCTGGCCACTTTAAGACTTGGGGACTTCAACTCCCATAATCCCCCAGCTGGCACCTCCAAACTTGGCCGCTTTAAGACTTCAACTCCCATAATCCCCCAGCTGGCACCTCCAAACTTGGCCACTTTAAGACTTGGGGACTTCAACTCCCATAATCCCCCAGCTGGCACCTCCAAACTTGGCCGCTTTAAGACTTCAACTCCCATAATATGAGATAATGATTTTAAATTTGATCTCCATTTTTAACTTTAAATTGGGTTTTAAGGGTGGGGGGGGGGGTTTTCTAATTTTAGTCTGCAGCTGATTCTAATATTTAATTACTTTTTAACTTTTGTATTTGTGGGGTTTTTAGACGAGCTGTTCACCGCCCTGAGTCCCTTGGGAGAAGGGCGGTATATAAATGTAATTAATAAATAAATAATAATAAATAAATAATCCCCCAGCTGGCACCTCCAAACTTGGCCACTTTAAGACTTGGGGACTTCAACTCCCATAATCCCCCAGCTGGCACCTCCAAACTTGGCCGCTTTAAGACTTGTGGACTTCAACTCCCATAATCCCCCAGCTGGCACCTCTAAACTTGGCCGCTTTAAGACTTCAACTCCCATAATCCCCCAGCTGGCACCTCCAAACTTGGCCACTTTAAGACTTGGGGACTTCAACTCCCATAATCCCCCAGCTGGCACCTCCAAACTTGGCCGCTTTAAGACTTGTGGACTTCAACTCCCATAATCCCCCAGCTGGCACCTCCAAACTTGGCCACTTTAGGACTTGGGGACTTCAACTCCCATAATCCCCCAGCTGGCACCTCCAAACTTGGCCGCTTTAAGACTTGGGGACTTCAACTCCCATAATCCCCCAGCTGGCACCTCCAAACTTGGCCGCTTTAAGACTTGGGGACTTCAACTCCCAGAATTCATATCTGGCTAGGGAATTCTGGGAGTTGAAGTCCACAAGTCTTAAAGCGGCCAAGTCTTGGAGACCCATGTGATAGATGATGGATGGGTGGATATGGATGGATGGATGGATAGATAGAAGATAGATAGACAGACAGATAGATGATAGAATTCAGGGGTTTTCAAACTTGACAGCTTTAGGACTTCAACTCCCAGAATTCCTCCTCCTCCAGTCATGTTAGCTCAGGACTTCTGGGAGTTGAAGTCCCCAAGTCTTAAAGTGGCCAACTTTTGGGGACCTCTGCTGTAGGCCAAAGAGAAGAGGGCAAGGAGCAACAACAGGACGGATGGGTTCGATCACGACGGTGATGGGTGGGCAGGTGGGAGACCTGAAGTACCTGCAGGAGGTCAGATCCAACCTGAGGGAAATCCGCCCAGGTGGTTAGTAACCCTCGAGGCGGATTTGATGGCACTCAATCGATCAGGAAAGCTGCTATTTCTTTTCAGAACGACAGAAGAGTTGGAAGGGTCCCCAGAGGTCATCCAGTCCAACCCCTTGCTCCGATTAAGGCTTTGCTATCCGAGTTAGCCCACAGGCTCGCTGACCCCGGGGACGCGGCCGAAGAGGTGCTTGGGGTCTTTCATAGCCCTGTACAATGCTGCTTGACATGGTCGCAACAAGGCAGCACTGTAAAGAAGCTGGAAGCACCCAGCTTCATTCCCAGGCGCAGGGACTTCCAGCTGTTCCGGGAGTTGTGTTGTCCCTCTCTCTCTCTCACACACACACACACACTCACATTCCCCAACTCCCTTCACCCACACCCCAGAATTGTCCCTGGGATGACCCAACGGGGCCTGGCACCAAAGCCACCCAGCCAGATAATTAAGAAAAGTCCCTTTATTAGCTCCAACTTTGCCTCCAAGGTCCAAGTTACCTTCTGGGCTGGAGAAAAAACTCTCCCAGGAACAGCCTTTAAGTGGAGGAAATTCAGTCCAAAACAAGGGACACACAAACTGTAACTTAAAATCCAAACAACTCCCTCCTAGCCCTGATGATGTTACCTAGTTGGGTCATGAACTGTCTGCAAGATTGCAACCATGTTTAGAGAGTACCAAAGACCCCACAGTCGACCTCCTCCTCCTCTTCCTCCTCCTGCTCCACAAACCCCACTCTCTTCTACCACTGATGACGTTACCTAGTTGGGTCATGAAACATCTGCGAAAACACCAAGCTCAGAAAGCACCAAGGACCCTACAGTTCTTCTTCTACTACTACTACTACTACTACTACTACTACTACTACTACTATTACTTCTTCTTCTTCTTCTTCTTCTTCTTCTTCTCCTCCTCCTCCTCCTCCTCCTCCTCTCCAAAAACCCCACTTCCTTCTACACTGATGATGTTTCCTAGTTGGGTAATGAAACATCTGCAAGAAAACTACCAAACTCAGAGCACCGAGGACCCCAGTCTTTTTCCTTCTCCTCCTCTTCCTCCTCCCTATAAATCCCCCTCCCTTCTATCACTGATGACGTTACCTAGTTGGGTCATGAAACGTCTGCAAGAAAACCACCCAGCTCAGAGAGCACCCAAGACCCCAACACTCCTCCTCCTCTTCCTCCTCCCTTCAAACCCCACTCTCTTTTAGGATTCAATTCAACCCTGAGCCCCCAATAGTCTGTACCTCATTCAGAGCGCACATCCGTGCGATGGAGCCAATGTTGTTGGTGATGGTGATCAAGGCTGCCCGGGCCAGGTCCTCCTTGCTGGCTGCGTCGCGCTTCTCTTTGCTCATCATGTTTCCAAAGCTGATAGGGAAGAAGAAGGGGACACAAGGCAGTTTTTAAGGAGTCGAGCCCCACCATGTCCAACACACACACACACACACACACACACAAACAGCCAGACCGTCAAAGCCAGAGGAGAACTCCAGGCGAAGCTTTTTAAAGACTCGTTCATCAGAAGAAGCAAATCCAGCCACAACGATGGCCAGAACAGGGCGAGAATAGTGCTACACCTCCCACTTCTCAAAATCAATCTAAAACAGGGGTCTCCAACCTTGGCAACTTTAAGACTTGTTGTGATGACCCAGGGTGGGATACAACATAAACACAGTCACGAAAACAGGTGAAGCCCCTTTTGTTCCTTCACTTTGCTTCAAAGCTCCAAATATCCTTGACTGGAGACAAAAAACTCCCCCACAAACAGTTACGAAAAGGAGGAAATGCCGTTTAAACTAAAAATGCCTATAAATTATAAAGAGTAAAAACAACACAAATCACACTAAAGCAATTAAGGGAACCAGACAACATAAGGGCTTGAAGACGTCCACAGATATCGGAACACACACTGGGAAGGACGCCAAACTCAAGAGAGGAACGGACAGACTAGGGATATTTCCATGCTTTGTTTCCAGCGTACGCAGGTCCGTCCTCTTATCCAGTTGTCACAGCTGCAGCCCATGAAGAGGATCAAGGCCCTCATCTCCCGAGAGACCACATCTTTCCCTTATCCTCTCCTCCCTGCATGCCCTAGGATGGAGAGGGGATGGGCCTGGATCCTCCTCTGATTGCTCAGCCGGCCTCTGCCCTTCCCCAGCCTCCTCCACAACCTCCAGAGCCCCCCTTCCACTCTCTTGTCGGCTGTTCCTCCTCTCCCTCGGAGAGTCTCCAACAGGGGCATGAAACTTGTGGACCAAGTCCCAGAATTCTCCAGCCAGCTTTCCTTGGGGATGATTACAGAGTTAGCTCTTCCCTGCATGCATTATTTTTCCTCATACGAATATACTTTATTATATATTCAAATATATATTATAATAAAGGAGATTTGTTAATATTATATAGCAGAGGTCTCCAACCTTGGCCACTTTAAGACTTGTAGACTGGACAATTCTAGGAGTTGGAAGTCCACAAGCCTTAAAGTGGCCAAGGTTGGAGACCCCTGATCTAAAACCTTCGCTGCAAAGATTTCTGGGTAAAATGGCACCACCACTAACGAACTCAAAAATTCAGGGGGGAAAAAATATTTTTAAAAATATGAGACTCCTCCTAACTTGAATTTGAGAAACAGAAAAAGGTCAGAGCAGAAGCCTGCAAAAAGAAAAAAGAAAAAGAGAAATGCCAGCAAGAGTCTAGACAGATTTTTGTATACAGCTAGTCCTTGGACTTACGACCTTTCATTTTGTGACCGTTTGAAGTAACAACAGATCCGGTTAAATGTCTGTGGAGATTTTGAGCCATCCAGGCCCTGGTTGTCCCAGAGGTGCTTTAGGAGGCAACTGGACTTTCTGGTTTTTTTCTCTGAAGACATTTCGCTCCTCATCCCAGAAGCTTCTTCAGCTCTGACTGGATGGTGGGGAAGGGAAGGATTTATGTTCCTTGCAGACAGCTGGTCATTTGCATCCTTTTAGAGGGTCGTTGAAGCCACTTGGAGGTTTATCTGTGTCCTCAGTTGTCCCAGAGGTGCTTTTTTTCAAGAGGCAGCTGGACTTTCTGGGTTTTTTTCTTTTTGAAGACATTTCACTTCTCATCCAAGAAGCTTCCTCATCTCTCACCGGATGGTGGGAAATGGAAGAATTTATACTCCTTGCAGACTGCTGGTCATTTGCATCCTTTTCAGAGTCGTTGAGGCCGCTTGGAGGTTTTTCTGTGTCCTCAGGGTCACCTGAGTGGTGCAAATGGGTGGGGAGCTTTCTTGGACCTGCTGAAAGCACCATGTTGTGGAGCTGTGTTTTCTCTGCAGGATGTTTTTCTCTGCGCTGCGTCCCTTCCCTGGTGAACAAAAGCTATTGATTGGGAGAGGAGCCTCTGTTGTGTTGGCATCTCACACTGAAGCACAAATGGTTCCTCTAGTCTGCCATTTTTCTGGAAATCCACACATACTCTCTCCCCCACCCCACCAAAGGGGGTCCATCCCAAAATGCACAGCTAAATGTCTACTACTCAGGTGACCCTGAGGACACAAATAAACCTCCAAGAGACCTCAAAGACCCTCTAAGAGGATGCAAATGACCAGCTGTGTCTGCACGGAGTAGAAATCCTTCCATTCTCCACCATCCAGACAGAGTGAAAGAAGCTTCGGAGATGAGAAGCGAAACGTCTTCAAAAGAAAAAAAAACAAGGAAGTCCAGGTGCCTCTTGAAACAGCAGTTGTCGTCTGGGACAACAGAGGATGCAGACAAACCTCCAAGCAGCCTCAACGACTCTCTGAAAAGGATGCAAACGACTAGCTGTCTGCAAGGAGTATCAATCCTTCCGTTCCCCGCCATCCGGTCAGAGCTGAAGAAGCTTCTGGGATGACAAGCGAAACGTCTTCAAAGAAAAAAACAAGGAAAGTCCAGGTGCCTCCTGAAAAAAATAACAACTTTGGGACTCTGTGCCAGCAGTCCCCACTTTTTGGCACGAGGGATGAGTTTCACGGAAGACAAGTTTTCCACAGACCGGGGCGTGCGTGCACGTATGTGTGCATGTTCGTGTGCAACCTTGATCCCATTCATGTGTAGAAGAAGCTTCAAATGTTCCCCCACCGCTCACTCCCAGCCGTACAGCCTGGTTCCTAACCAGCTCCGGACTGGTACCAGTCTGTGGTCCGAGGGGGGGGGGGGCTCTCTGTCCCCCCCCCCAATGTGGGTGTTCCTAAGCCACCAAACCCTAACCCTAACAACCGACAAGGGGGAGGGGGGGTGTCCGGGTTTTGTGCTCCGCTCTCACCTGAAACCACCTCCGGGGGTGGAGGGGAGGGGAGGGGGGGGTCTTACCTGGATGCGATGGTCCAACCGGGCAGCCCAAAGCGCTCGTAGTCCCCTCCGTAAATATCCCGCACGAGCTTGTCCACCTTTGTGCTGTCTCCGTGGGATGCCATTTCGAGAGCCTCTTCGAAGGTGGAGCAGCCGCTCAGGAGGCAACAGAGGCCGAAAAACGTGCCTCCCCCAAGGCTGGCGAAGAAGACATTGGGGTCAATCGCAGCTGGCGTCCAGGGAAGACCAGAAGGGGAAATTCATTTTCTCATCTTTAATATCTGCTGCCCATCTCGCTCTTCAGCCCACTTCAGTCCTCGTTTGCTAATTTGGGACATCCTGTTGGCTTGGCGTGCGTCTGCCTAGTCAGCGCTGCATGGGGTGATGTCCACGGGAACAAACGCTTCCTGCAATTTCATCCCACAACCAGGCCAGGAAATAGTTCCAGGCTCTTTTAACAGTTTCGATTTTTCTCATGCCCATTTTCTGGGAAGTCAAGTTCCCATTACGGAAGAGATGGCTTATTTCTATGGGCACTCTTGACTTGATACCCTACCTTTATTACCTTTTAACAATTAAGCCAACGCAGCAAGCGCACCCAAATGCTTCCTCTTCCTCCTGTTTTCCCCCACAACTCAATCCTGTGAGATTTGTCGGGCTCACAGAGAGAGAGAGTGACTCAAAGTCACCCAGCTGACCTTCATGGGTATGGCGGGACTATTTATTTATTTATTTATTTATTTAATTAAACTTATATACCGCCCTCTTTCCCGGACAGGACTCAGGGCGGTGTACAGCCGATTAAAAATATCACAACAATACAAAATTAAAAAACAATTAAAATCAAATATATAGTGGCTGGAATAAAAGTATATAAAGGGGAATTAAAAAGATTAAAAGATTAAAAACCACTAGAACTCACCATCTCCTGGTGATTGGCCCACAGTCACCCAGTTGACTTTCATGCCTAAGGCGGGACTAGAACTCTCCATCTTCTGTTATTGGCCCAAAGTCACCTAGCTGGCTTTCATGCCTAAGGTAGGACTAGAACTTACAAGTCTCCTGGTGATTGTCCAAAGTCACCCAGCCATCATTCGTGCCTAAGGTGGGACTAGAACTCACTGTCTCTTAGTGATTGGTCTAAAGTTACCCAGCCAGCTTTCATGCCTGAGGTGGGACTAGAACTCGCTGTCATCTGGCTTTAACCCTGGTGCCTTAACCACTAGGCCAAACTGGCTTCTCAATTTATCAAGCCATCACCGCCTACACCCAATCAGCGCACTTCCATTAAGCTACTGAAGGTTCTGCGCCTTCAGGGGCACCCCTGGCCGATCCAAGCTAAAGAGACTCACCTGGTACCTGTCACCCGCTTGTAATTGTCTTCGGAATAGACGGCCAGGATGCTGACCCCAGAGCCGATGTTCACCAGAAGGAGCGGGTAGGGATTCTCCAAGTTGAAAGGGACCTTCTGGCATTTCTCGGGATCCGTGGGGTTCTCAAAATAGTAGCACTCCGAGTGTCCGTTGAACCCCACTGAATCGATGTAGAGAACTCCCTTGATCAGGCAGTCGAGCTCGTCCATCTTACACAGCTGAAGGTCCCCCACCTGTTTGGAGAGACAAGCTTTGAAGAGACCCAGAGAGAAAGTTTGGGGAGTTGATGGGGGCATCTTTCTCTAATACACAGACAGAATAGAATATCAGAGTCGGAAGGGACCTTGGAGGTCTTCTAGTCCAACCCCCTGGCTCAAGCAGGAGACCCTATACCCGTAATGGCGAACAACCTGTGGCACGCAGAGCCATTTGTGCCGGCACGCGAGCTGCAGACAAACTTACCTCACTGGGCATGCGCAGACCTCATAGCTGATTTTTGGCCTCCCAGAGGCTTCAGGGAGGCTTCTGTAGGCTTTTCAGGCTGAAATCTAGCCCCGTTTCGTCACTTCCTGTTTTTCTGGAAATACCAGAAGTGACGAAACGGGCCTAGTTTTCGGCCTGCAGAAGCCTGCAAAAGCCTTCCTCAAGCCTTTGGGAGGCCGAAAAAGGTCTCAAACCGGCTGAAAACCAGCTGTGAGGCGCAGTGCAGGTAAGGGGGCGGTGGAGGTGGGGGGGTGGGGATTGCGTGCGCATGCGTAAGGGGTGGGCGCGCGCATTGCCTTCTGGGTGCTGGCACGCAAGCGCAAGTGTGCAAGCACACGCACAATTTTTGGCACAGCAGCCCAAAAAGGTTAGCTACCACTGCCCTCTATCATTCCAGACAGATGGCTGTCCAGTCTCTTCTCAAAAACCTCCAGTGATGGAGCACCCACAACTTCTGGTGGCAAGGAGTTCCACTGAAGTGTCCTCTCTGTCAGGAAATTCCTCCTTAGTTCCAGGTGTGGTGGCCTAGAGGTGGAGCTCTCGCTTCACAATCGGGAGGCTGTGAGTTCGATCCCAGGTAGAGGCTAATATTTGCTCCTACTTGAGCAGGGGTTGGACTAGATGACCTGCAAGGTCCCTTCCAACTCTATTATTCTATGATTCTCTCCTGGGTTAGTTCTCGTCCTGCCTTCTGGTGCTTTGGAGAAGAGGTTGACCCTCTCTTCTTTGTAGAAACCTTTGAAATTCTGCTATCATGTCACTCCTGGATCTACTGGACAGATTCCAATCCTACAAATGCCATAGTTCTATCAGCTTAGATAATAGTATCCCACTATTACCGAGGCTGATGGAAACGGTTATCATTCATCTCTTTTCATTCGGTCATTATGAACTACAGAGGCCGCTGATTGTGATCCGGTCTGTGGACGAATGTTTTTGCTTATGGCCATCTGATGGAGAGTTTCCCCAGAGATAAAGGGGGGGGGGGGGCGGGTATCGTTGCTATTCTAGGCTTTTGTTCTGGGGGGGGGGGGGGGGGGGGGAGTCTGCAAGGGGAATGCACACAACCACGTTAAATCTGTGCCTTCCAAGTCAGCAGAAGAGCCAAATCAAAGGGAGGAGCTGCATGGTAACCACTGTGCAGTGCACTCTAGCTGCACATATTCAAAAACATGAAGAACGGCTGCAGGGTTTGGTTCTCCAGGTCTAGAGAAAAGAAGACTAGGGGGGACACGATAGCGGTCTTCCAGGATTTGAGGAGAGAAGCAACCTGGAACTAAGGAGGAATTTCCTGATAGTGAGGACAATTAACCAGTGGGACTGCTTGCCACCAGAAGTTGTAGGTATTCCATCACTGGAGGCTTTTAAGAAGAGACTGGACAGCCACTGGTCTGCAACTGGACTAGAAGACCTCCACGGTCCCTTCCAGCTCTAATCTGATTCAACAGGTCCCAAATATGAACATTTCCAGAACAGATTTCCAGAAAAAAATGGCAGACTACAGAAACCATTTGCGCTTCCATTTGAGATGCAGATACAACACCGACTGGTGTCCAACAATGAAGGGACACAGGACAGAAAGCAACACGCAGAAGGCACAGCTCCACAACACCCTCCTTTCAACAGTTCCAAGAAAGCTCCCCACCCATTTGCACCACTGAGGTGACCCTGAGGATACAGAGAAGCCTCCAAGCGGCCTCAACGACTCTCTTAAAAGGAGGCAAATGACCAGCTGTGTCTACAAGGAGTAGAAATCCTTTCCTTCCTCCACCATTCAGTCAGAGCTGAAGAAGCTTCTTGGATGAGAAGCAAAACATCTTAAAAGAAAAACCAGAAAGTCCAATTGCCTCTTGAAAAAGCACGTTTGGTACAACCATGACCTGGATGGCTGAAAATCTCCACAGACAAATCCTGAGGAAGAAGGGGGAATCCTTAAATCCTTAAAAAAGAAAGAAAATGGCAAAGAGGAAGTTTGGGGGAAGTTTCCCTATCCAATACTCCACCTTCAAAGGATTCAGTGCTCCTTGATTCAAACTCAGTGCAGATTAGAGGGAGAGGTTTGTTGGGGGAAAAATGTTCGATTTATATCCCACTTTTATTACTGTTTACAAGTAACTCAAGGTGGAGAACATCTCCAACATTCCTTCCTCCTCTTATTTTCCCCACAACAACAACCTTGTGAGTTAGGTCAGGCTGAGAGAGAGGGGGAAACTGGCCCAAAGTTACCCAGCTGGTTTTCATGCCTAAAATGGGACTAGAATTCCCTGCCTCCTGGTTTTTTAGCCTGGTGCCTTAAGCAGAATACACTAATATTTTTATATCAGGCTGAACCACTAGCCTATCTAAGGAACTGTGAGTTGACTTCGCTAATCTTGTGCCCAGCAGATGTAGGAAGAACATCTTCAGAGATTCAGAAAGCATTTCCTAGGAATAAAACCAACGGACCTGTAACATTGGCCCACAATGGAAGGTTAATCTATGGCTTGAAATATACATTTATTTTGCTTCTTCTTTATGGACTAAACCAGAGGTATCCAAACTTGGGCACTTTAAGGCTTGTGGACTTCAACTCCCAGAATTCCTCAGCCAGCTTTGGCTGAGGAATTCTGGGAGTTGAAGTCCACAAGTCTTAAAGTGGCCAAGTTTGGAGACCTCTGGACTAAACTATTCCTGGAAGGGACAACCAGAATTAATCAAAAGTCTCTGGTTACAGTTTAGTCCTCAACGTACGGCCACAATTGAGCCTCGCTAACTGGGAGAGTTGTTAAAACGAGTTTTGCCACCTTTTTTACCCCCTTTCTCGCCGCAGTTCTTAACTGAATCACGGCAGTGGGTTAAGTTAGCGATACAGTCGGTAAGTGAATCCGGCTTCCCCATTGACCTGGCTTGTCAGAAGGCTGCAAAATGGGATTTACGTGACCTCGGGACGTAGCGGCGGTCGTTAAGCATGAACCAGTTGCCAAGGATCTGAATTTTGATCACGGGGATGCTGCATCGGTCGTTAAGTGTGACAAACCGGTTTCATAAGTCACTTGTTTCCACGCACCACTGCAAGCTGCAAATGGCCAGTAAACGAATGGTTAAAATTTGAGGACTCTCTGTGTTATGGGTGGGGTGGGAGCTTAACTGGGCTTAAGGAAAGGAAAGGGCGCAGATTTGTAAGGTACAGCCAGATACCTACCCCAAACCTCCAGTCCAAAAATAACGGCAGAAACAGCTACTCTATCCCTCCTACTCACCAGAAAGATTACTAGGTAAAGTAGAGTGAGGTTTTACAACTAACCCAATATATCTGCTGAAAAGAGGGTGATCCACCCGGATCACAAGATTACGTGGGTTTAAGGGGATCACAACAAAAGCTATCAGCGAATTACAGCTCCTGTAGTCCTTGATGTTCTGTCTTAGGCCCAGGACTTTTCAATATCTTCATTTATGACTTAGGTGAGGGAATAGAAGGAGAACTTGCCAAATTTGCAGATGATACTAAGCTGTCAGGAATAGCCAATACCCAAGAAGATAGGCTCAAGATCCAGGTGGATCTCGACAGACTAGAACCCTGGGCCGTATCTAACAAAACGAAATTCAAGGTAGAGAAAAGTCAAGTCCTAGGCAAGAAAAACCCACATATAGACTGGGTGAAACCAGGCTCAATAGCAGGAACTGGGAGAGGGATCTTGGAGTCTTAGTGGACAACCAGCTAAACAGGAGCCAGCTGTGTGCAGCAGCAGCCAAAAAAGCCAATGCAATCCTAAGTTGCATTAACAGAGGGATACAATCAAGATCAAGGGAGGTGCTAATACCACTCTATAAAGCCTTAGTAAGGCCATACTAGAGTACGGCATCCAGTTTTGGTCACCACACTATAAAAAAGAGGTTAAGACTCTAGAAAAAGTACAGAGAAGAGCAACTAGGATGATTAGGGGATTGGAGACTAAAACATACGATGAACGGTTGCAGGAACTGGGCCTGGCTAGTCCAGGGAAGAGAAGGACCAGGGGAGACATGATAGTGGTCTTCGAATATTTGAGGGGCCACCACAGAGAGGAGGAGGGGGTCAAGCTATTCTCCAAGGCACCTGAAGGCCAGACAAGGAATAATGGATGGAAACTGATCAAGGAGAGATTCAACCTGGAAATAAGGAGAATTTTTCTGACAACTAGAACAATCCACCCATGGAACAGAAATTGTGGGAGCTTCATCCCTGGAGGCTTTCAAGAAGAGACTGAACTGCCATCTGTCAGATAGGATCTCCTGCTTGAGCTGGGGGGGGGGGGGTTGGACTAGATGAGCTCCAGGGTCCCTACCAACTCTGATTATGTTATCTGACCTCCAACGGTTCGTCCAGCAACCATCTGAAGTTCCAACTGCACTGAAAAAAAAGGGACCGAGGACTATTTTTCACACTTACGACCGTTGCACTATTCCCCGCGGTGACGGGATGAAAATTCAGGCGCACAGCGAGTGACTCGTACTTACAGCCTCGGCTCAGTCCCAAGGCCACGTGGTCCCTTTTCAACAAGCGAATTCACCGGACAACCTATTCCTAGCTTATCAACGGCGAAGATTCACTGAACAACGGTGGCAAGGAAACGTCATAAAAGGGGGCAAAACTCACTGTCACAAATGCCTCGCTTGGGCTCCGTTGTGGTCGTTAAGTCGAGGACTACTTGTGCAGGTGGTCCTCGGCTTACAATGGTTCATTTAGTGACAGTTCAAAGCTACGACGCCACTGAAAGAAAAACGGGACTTAGGAGCGCTTTTCACACTTACGACCGCTGCAGCCTCCCCTCCTGGTCACGGGATCAAAATTCAGACGCTTGGCAACTGACTCGTACTTACGACCTTTGCTTTGTCCCAAGGTCACGTGATCCCCTTTTGCGACAAGCAAAACCAAGGGGAGGGGGGAAGCCCAGATTCACTTTAACAACCAGGTTCCTAGTGTCAACTCATAAAACATTTCTAGGGTCTTTTTAGAGTTGCCAACCGAAAGGGAGGGAGGGAAAGGGGTTTGAAAGCGCAGTGCGGCAGTTTGGAAATCGAAAGCGCATTCCACAAATGTTTTCAAAGATAGTCACTAGGTGACTGAAGTTTCTGCCATGCAAATCTCTAATTGGAGAACATGATTGATGACTCTGGGCTATGGAGGTGTCCCACTGGAGAATATGAATTAGATGCACCCAGAGGGGTGGGGGGGAAACCAGGGTCAAGGATGACAATGAACGATGTGTCTCAGAGTCGGCTCCACCCAGGCAGTGCCGGACACATTAACTCCCAATAAATCCTTTGGAAGTTTTGGAAGTTTGGCTTGAGACTCACGATTTAATTTAAATCAAATTTAAATTTAATTTAAAGTTTGGCTCAAGAGTCATGATTTAATGATTATGTCAACTCACAAAATATTTGCATGGTTGCCTTAGAGTGGTCAACTCTAAAGGGAGGGGGGGGAAAGGGGTTTGAAAGAGCAGTGCGGCAGACTGGAAATCGAAAGTGCATTCCATACATAGTTTTTCAAAGATAGTTTCTAGGCTACTGAAGTTTCTGCTGTGCAAAGATCTAACTGGAGAGCACGATTGATAACTCTGGACTATGGAGGTGTCCCATTGGAGAATATGAATTAGGATACACCCAGCGGGTGCAGGGGGGAAAACCAGGGTCAAGGGTGACAATGAATGATGTGTCTCAGAGTCGGCTACACCCAGGCAATGCCGGATATGTTAACACCCAATAAATCCTTTGGAAGTTTTGGAAGTTCGGCTCGAGACTCAGGATTTAAACGGGGGGTAACGGCCAGAATCCTGACATCAACAGCAGTGATTCCCTTAGCAAGGAAAGGTCGTAAAACAGGGACAAAACTCCCTTAACCAATTTTTTTTTTCATCCGCATTAAAATTTTCCGTCCGCATAAATCCTGGGGCTCCCTTGCAGGTTGTTAAGTCGAGGACCCCCGACGTTAAAGGCACACACATACACACGTTTTTCAGTATCTTGCTTTCTATCCCAAGGGGCCGAACCGGGCCCCGTTTGCCCCTTTAAGGGAGGGGAGGGGGGTTGGGAGTAAGAAGCCAAAAGAATTGCCTACTGTGCGGAAGTCCTGCTCAAACTTATAGGCTCCGCCTCCAGTGGCACACAAGGTGGTGTGGAGGCTTGAGAAATGTTTCTCGCTGCCCATCTGGATAAAAGCGGGCATGTCGTGCGTGGGGAAGCGAATAAAGTGCAGGTTGCCTTTGCGTCCACACAGCGTCAGGTCCCTGAGTTCCAAGTGGACGTCGCGAAGGCCGGTGGAGCCGTAGGCCGTGTTGGAGGTCAGGTATTTGCGGATGCTTTTCAGGCTCTCCACTTCCTCCTCCTCCTCCTCCGTGGTGATGTCTTTGGGCTCGAAGTACACCAGCTTCACCAAAGTCCCGCCGATGTCCAAGCCGAACCAAGGGAAAGCTGAAGAAGGTAGAGGGGGGGAGGGGGAAATAAAATACGTGGTTGTCAGGATTCCGGCAGTTCCCCGGCCCCCCTCATTTAAATCATGAGTCTCGAGCCAAACTTCCAAAACTTCAAAAGGATTTATGGGGAGTGAAAAGATCCGGCATTGCCTGAGTGTAGCCGACTCTGTGACACATTCATTGTCCCCCATGACCCTGGTTTCCCCCCCCACTGCACCCCCTGGGTGTATCCTAATTCATATTCTCCAATGGGACACGTCCATAGCCCAGAGTCATCCATCAGGCTCTCCAGTTAGCACTTTGCATGGCAGAAACTTCGGTCGCCTAGTGACTATCTTTGAAAACATTTATGGGATGCGCTCTCAGTTTGCAAGCTGCCGCACTGCTCTTTCAAACCCCTTTCTCCCCCCTCCCCTCCCTTTCTGTTGGCAACTCTAAAAAGACCATAGAAATATTTTTATGAGTTGACACCTGGATTTAAAACATGGCACTGGGAGGTCCTCGACCAAATTTCTGTTGCAAAGCAAGGCAGCGGTTAAGGGAGTCTCACTCCATTTTGTGACCTTTCTGGCCACCGAGGTTGAGTGAATTGCTGCAGTTGTTAAGCTAGCGATACGGATGTTAAGTGGACCTGGCTTCCCCGTGGACTATGCTCGTCAGGAGGTTGCAAAAGGGGAACATGTGACCCCCCAAAAAACATTGTCACCATCATCAATATGAGTCAGTTGCCACAGGCCTGAATTTTGATCAGACAGAAATGCTTATAAATTTGATACAGATAAGAGATAGATGATAGATAATAGATAGGTAGGTAGGTAGATGATAAATATATATAGAGAGAGATGTTAGGTAGATAGATAAGATAGATGATAAATAGATAGATAGACAGACAGACAGAGACAGATAGATAGGTAGATAATAGATGGTAGATAGGTAGGTGGATAGGTAGATAGATATGACAGGTAGATAAAGACAGCCAGATGATAGGTAGGTAGATAATAGTTAGATAGGTAAATAGGTAGGTAGGTAGTTAATAGATAGATAATAGGTAGGTAGGTAGATAATGACGGGCAGATAGGTAGGTAGAGACAGACATGATCGGTAGGTAGATAATAGATGATAAATAGGTAGGTAGGTAGGTAGGTAGATGATAAATATATAGAGATGTTAGGTAGATAAGATAGATGATAGATAAGATAGATGATAGATAGATAGACAGACAGAGACAGATAAGTAGGTAGATATTAGATGATAGATAGGTAGGTGGATAAGTAGATAGATATGACAGATAGATAGGCAGCCAGATGCTAGGTAGGTAGATAATAGGTAGGTAGATAATAGATGATAAATAGGTAGGTAGGTAGGTAGATGATAAATATATAGAGAGAGATGTTAGGTAGAACAGACAGACAGACAGACAGACAGAGACAGATGATAGATAGGTAGGGAGATAATAGATGATAGGTAGATAGGAAGGTAGGTAGGTAGGTAGATATGACAGATAGATACGTAGAGAGACAGCCAGATGATAGGTAGGTAGATAATAGATGATAGGTAGGTAGGTAGATAATGACAGGCAGATAGGTAGACAGACAGACAGGATACATAAGTAGGTAGGTAGTTAATAGATGATAAATAGGTAGGTAGGTAGATGATGGATGGATGGATGGATGGACGGACGGATAGATATGCCAGGTAGATAAGTAGACAGACAGACAGATGATAGACAGGTAAGTAGATAGGTAGGTAGATGATAGAATGATAGGTAGATAGGTAGATAGATGACAGATAGATAGACAGGTGATAGGTAGGTAGGTAGATAGGTAGATAGATGATAGAATGGATTGATAAATACAGGGAAAGATATAGATGATGGATGGATGGAAGATGGATACATGATGAATACAGACATAGAGAAGTGGATGGATGGGTGGATAAATATAGGATGGATGGATGGATGGAGATGGAGAGAAAGAGAGAGAGATACTCCCAATACTCCATGAACCGAAAAAAAAGTCTAAAAACAAGTATACTAGCCAGGCCAAGAAAATATGTCTGGGCAAATATATATATATATATTTGTTTTCTGAGGTTTTCGTGGGCATTTGTATGTGGATCTTTGGTTCTTCGGGTTTTCTCCCGCGTAGAATTGGAAATATCTAGGCAACGTTTTGATGAAGTCTCATTCATCATTTTCAGGCTTGCGTCTTCGGCATCACTACCTGCTTCAAACCCCCCCAACCCATATATGAAGGGAACTGACGCCCACCATGAAGATGTGGCACGACCACGAACGCGAAGCCAAACAATGGGACCACAGCTCACCAGCTCAAATCCCCCAGCAACTAAGACTAACACACCCCCAGCCAATCAGAACACAGCCAAACCCCCAACCAATCAGAACACAGCCAAACCCCCAACCAATCAGAACACAGCCAAACCCCCAACCAATGAGAACACACCCCCACCCAATCAGAACACAGTCAAGCCCCCACCCAATCAAGTCACACCCCCACTAGCAGTTAAAAGGAAGAAGCAGCTGCAAGCTCACATTACTCTGAGAAGCACAAGGCCGAAGACACAAGCCTGAAGATGATGAATGAGATTGCATCGAAACGTCGCCTAGATACTTCCAATTCTACGCCGGAAAAAACCCGAAGAACCAAAGATCCACATATACACACACACACACACATATATATATATATACACATTACACATACACACAGACACATATATATACATGCATACCCTATATTACTCCCTTCTGGGATCAATAGCACTTTGCCAAAAAAAAAAAAAAAAAAGGCAGAAAGGGCCTAAATACTCATTAGCTAAAGAAAAGAAAGGTATAAAATAAAAGGAGGAGCTCTTACTCTGGCATCAAACTCATTAGTCGGGATGAGAAGCGGGTCTACCTTGCAGGGTTGTTATGAGTAGGAATAACCCGATCACCCCCACCAGGACCCCGGCCTTCTGCACCCTGATGCTCTGCTCCTGAGGCTGCAGGAGGCCGGGGGACCCCCTTAAAGGCGCCCCGAATTTCCCATTGAACCCCCATTACTGAACTGCAGCTTTAAAGAAAGATTTTTTAAAAATGCAGGACGGCTCCGCCCCTTCCCTTTGGGCCCCGCCCACTTGAGCGCTCCCGCCCGCGCCCTCTAGCGGCCACTCACGGGGGCGGCTCTTGCGGAGGGAATCGAGGCGCGGCCGTGGGGCGGGGCCAACGCGCTCTTTCTCGCGGCCTGCGGCGGCCTCCGCCCTGCTCGGCCCGCCTCCGCGCCGACGGCCGCCTGTGGCCGATATCCGCCGCCGCCGTTCCTCCGAGGATCCTCCGGGTTCGCTTCCCGTCTCCATGGCGGGCGGCGGTTCCTCGTCAGCTTGCCGCTTGCCACTTCCATTCTGCAGCGGCTCCATACGCCGCGGCGACAGCAGCCAAAGCGGGCGCTGCGCCTGCGCCGAAAGTCTTTTCCTCGCCTTTGCCTTTCCTGCCTCAGAGTATGGGGCCTTCAAAAAAGAAAAAGTCCAATCGGAAGCATTCGCCCTTTGCGGCGACAGATAAACCAGCCAATAAGAATGAAGCGAATCGTGCGGGGCTGGGATGAAAGGGGAATCCTTCCAATGAATATCCGTCTGCCTTGTGGATGAGCGACAAAAGGCCAAAAAAAATACATGCCTCACGCGCAAAAATGTGGTGCTGGGGGTTAGGCCCGAAGGGGCGGGACGAATAACGGAATCGCCGTAGCCAACCTGCTGCTCCGCAGGGGAGACTGACAGTCGGCCTGCCCAATGAAAAAGAAAGGAATAATGCTAGGGGCTGGACTTGAGATGATGGCCAGGCCCGGGTCTCCATGACTACCTAGCAGGGAGGGAATTTGCTGTAAGAAATAAATGCAAGCATATGAATCGATGTGCAACTATAAGCTCTATGCGTGTGCCATTTAGTTTGGCCTTTTTTATATTTAATATGAATCCCATCTTTTCATTCTGCTCCTAGATTTTTATTACTAGACTTTGCAGATCCTTTGCATTTTAACCTGTCAAAATATATGGTGATTAACTTTGTCATTTTTTTTTTACTGTGAGCATACTGGACCACATTGAAAATGAAATCCTCTTGCCTGCTCTCAAGAGAAAGTGTATATCTACATAAACACATACTTAACACACACATACACATGCTATACACATACATATTATACAGTACCTACACCATATATAGTGTGTATATGTATATGAATATACTACCTGCACACATATATACACATACATGTACACACGCATAAGTATATCTACCCAAACACATACATACCCACATACGACACACATACATATGCTATATACATACATACCTACACCATATATATGTATATATAGATATATACTTACGGGACCGCCTACTGCCACCATCGGTCTCCCGTCGGCCAGTGCGCTCCCATAGGGTGGGCCTCCTCAGGGTGCCGCCGGCTGGCCGGCTGGCGACCACGAGGGTACGGGCCTTCTCCTTGGGGGCACCCTCCCTCTGGAACGAATTGCCCCCGGCAATCCCTGACCTTTTGGCCTTCCGGCGCGCTTTGAAAACCCACTTATTTCACCAAGCCGGTCTGGCCTAGAGGTCTGCGCAGGGTTTTTAATTGGTTTTAATCGTTTTTTAATTTTATAACTTTTAACCTTGATTGTTTTTATCTATCAGTTATTTATCAGCCACCTAATTTAATCTTTTTAAATTGCTTTTAAATATTGTATTTTCTATCTCATTTTATTCGGCTGTACACCACCCCGAGTCCCATCGAGAGAGGGAGCGGTATAAAAGACTAAATAAATAAATAAGTACATACCTACACATATACACATACATGTGCATACATACGTATGTGTATATCTACCCACATACATACCCACATAAGACACATATACATGATATAGACATACCTACCTACACCATATATACGTATATGTAGATATATATACATACATGACATATATTCACATATATGTACATATTGTGTGTGTATACATGTGTCTGTATATAATATATATGTATATTGTATGTATAATATATATGGTACACGTGTGCATGCATACATAGCATACATATACATACATACACACACGCATATCGTCAGCATTACTGATATTTCTTCCTGGAGTTTTAAAATTATGCTCATCATCTTCTAATCCAGCTCCTATATAAGTTGAGTAAATATGGGGAAAGTATACAGACAGGCCTCACTGAGCTGCTGCCTCAGATAGCGACAGTTTGCAGATGGTGATGAAAAAATGAACTTTTGCAACCGGTCTTGTCCCGATATCCACAAAGTAAAGGAAACCCGGTCCTATTTTAAGCATACTTGCAGTTTCGCTTAGCGACTGCTTCACTTAACAATCAAATTGCAGTACATGCGGGTTGCCAAGCCCCCAGATTTTGATCGCGTGACCCTCTAGACATGCTGTGACATTCATAAGTGCGAGGACTGATTGTAAAACACTTTTTGCAGTGCCGCCGTTAACTTCGACCAGTTGCTAAATGAATGGTTAGAAGCTGAGGATGCCTCAGGTGAGGAAAGATTTTCATATGTCAAGTATGATTGTTTAATTACCTAGGTGCATTACCTTACCTGTTAATTACCTTACCTGTTTTCCTTAATTGCACCAGTATAGTGACCCAACTAAAAATCTGGCAAGATACAGGTAGTCTCCAGCTAACGACCACAATTGAGCCCAAAATTTATGTTACTAAGTGAAAAACTTGTTAAGTGAATTTTGCCCCATTTTATGACTTTTCTTGCCATATTTCGTAAGTGACCCATTAGAGTTGATAAATTAGTCACCCGGTCATTAAGTGAGTCTGGTTTCCCCATCGACTTTGCTTGTCAGGTCGCAAAAGGGGATTACGTGATGGGACACTGCATCCATCATAAAGGTGAGTCAGTTGTGAACCATCCAGATATAAATCACATGACCATGGGGGTTGCAATGGTCGTAAGTGTGAAACATGGTCATAAGTCATTTTTTTTCAGTGCCATCGTAACTTCGGTCACTAAGTTAACGTGTTCCGACCCAAACCTGGTTCCAAGGAAGCAAACACGAGACAAAGGTAACAGCACAACCTTTTAATGTTTTTTTACGAATTCCGTTCCCTCCTGGTTAAAAGGTTGTTTCAAACTAATTGTCTCTGATAAGGACGAGCCTTGCCAAGGTTGTGCAAGGCTGCCAAGAACATTAGATAAAATTGCCAAGAAATATTTCAAGCACAAAGAGTCTCCAAACACAAACTAAGAGAGTCTGAATGTCCACATGGCTTGAAGTGCAAAAACGTCTTTGCTTGCTGCAAAGAACTCTGGTTTCTCAGCTGGCTTTTATCCCTTAAGGGAGGGGCCATTACCTTGCAGCCTTACTTCCAAGTCGCCCATGCTGTGGCAGCTGCTCTTTCCTTTGAGGAGCCCTGCACGCATGCTCCTCGGGGGCCTCTTCATCATTGCTGCCAGCCTCCACCATCTCCAAAGGCAGCCCTCCACTCCCTGATGGTCCTGGCCCTATCCCTGTATCCCATGCAGGCCCCTCATCTGAGTCCTTGTTCTCCGAGACCTCAGCCGTCCGCACCTGCTGCCGGCGAACCACAACGCTTAGCAACATAAATTCTGGGTTCAGTTGTGGTCGTAAGTTGAGGAGTACGCATATCAGCTGTTTATTCATTTACCCCTCCTAATTTTAATGAATTATATTCCTTGCCCCTAATGACAGTTTGACTTGGAAATGTAGGAAATGTTTTCCCTTTATTTCTCTCCATGTTAAGAAAGCCACTAATTTTTCTTTTTTAATTATTTAATAATATCTGGGTATTTTGGTTTGTGTGTGTGGATTTTTTTTTGTTTAGAAAGTTTTGTTTCTTAATAAGCCTTCCTTAATCTTGGAAATTGCAGCAGATAACTTACACAACAAACTACACCTCTGATTTTCTACGATTAGATTGCAGTTGAAAAACGTATTTAGAATAAATTAAATATCCTTTTTCAACTTAATTGAAGGAAACATGCCCTCTTTATGTACTCATGGCTGCAGCATGAACATAATTGCTTTCTATGCATATTCCCCATTGTGTACCTGCTTACTCTCTTATAATCCCATTGGCTCCAAACTTTGTCCAGACTGTTATATAGAGTCTCCTACTTGACTACTTCTCCAAGGTCCCTTCCAATAAAATACATTTTCTAGGGAATAAGTTTATTAACTGAAGGGTGAGTATACACAGGTAATTAAAATTCTTAATAAAATATATATATTTTAAAAAGGACTACTATACACAGATAGTATCAGCTTTGAAATTCAGCTGCCACATTTTTTTTAGAGTTAGAGGAGTTGAAAAGTTCAAGGTTATTCTGTGTGTTGTATTAAGAATTTCCAGTGGCAGTTAATAGATTCTCGTGATTTATGAAGTGTAGAAGTGGGAGGAGAGAAGGGAGAAAGTGGATTCTGTGTAATGCACAAAAATAATTTCACTTGGGAAATTACCTTTGACATGCCAGATATGTTCCTAATAAATCAATTGGAGAGATAACTTCTTGGAGTGATTGATATCATGAATACTTTCTGGATGCTTGACAGATAGGACATTAAAAACACTTTGATGAGAGCAAGTGCCTTCCGCTTGTGCGAGTGGCGTTTGCACTTCATGTGCAAGTGGAGTTTCACATGTGTGTGTTGGTGGTGTGAGTGGAGCTTCCATGTGCGCAAGCTTGCCCAATTTTCCCGCAGCCCAGTTTCGAACAGGCCACATCCCAGTAGTGATTGGGGACTTCTATGCTTTTTATCCTGGCAGTCTATCTTGGTGTCTAAGAGTCAACGTGGCACACTTGTCAATTAATCGTTCATGCAGTCCATCTGCTGTAGAAACCTGGGGAAAAGCTTGGAAACGCTTGGACTATCGCTAGATTTATGGATCCCAATCTACATTCTTTCCAGCTCCGCTCATACAACATACTGTCATAAGATTGTTTTGATTGGCATAATGCCAATAGACAGTGGTGGGATTCAGCCGGTTCGCAGCGGTTCAGTAGAACCGACACTTAATTTTTTTTTTTGGTTGAGTTTGACAAACCTGTTATGATAAATCTGTTTTTTTTTCTGGAATATATCTGGTTTTCATTCAACTTCCTTCCAGGTGGGGAAACACACACACCCCAAATCCAAGGGAGGAGCGACAGAAACCAAACGGAGACGCGGCACTTTCAATCACATCATCAGGTGAAAACTGTCTTACTTTACAGCAGGCGGCAGGGCCGGGCCTGTTCATAAGGCGGCAGCAGCTCAGCGTCAAAGCGCCAGCCGAGCGCCAGAAGGTTGGGGAGGGTGCTGGAGCGAGAGGGAGTCCTGCCTGCAATGCCCATACCAAGTTGCCCCTTTCTGGCCAGAGCTGGAATGCCACCCTGTTTAAGTGCTGGTAGATACCAGCCTTCCCTCTGGCGGGCCTGGGCAGCTGCAGGACAGGAACTGGTCCATTTCAGGGCCTGGCACCCAGATGTTCTCAATTCCTCCCAAAAAAGATCTTGCAAAGTTGGAATGATTGAACTTTTTTTGTTAGGCTCACAAACTTTTGTTTCCTTGCACACGATAGCGAGAAATGCGACAGAGGTGGAAATCAGGTTAGCAAAGAAATGTTTGGGGGAAATGAGGGCATCTGGGTGGTGGTGGGTGGGGCAAGATCCCCAGCATGGTGCTGGAGCTGACGCAAGAGAAGGAGAGTGTCATGCCCCTGGTGGAGACTGAGGAAGAGAAGGAAGAGTCAACAGGGAGTGGGAGTGTGGCTCCAGAGGTGGTGGTGGAGGCTGGGCAAGGGCAGAGGCCGGCTGGGCAGTCAGAGGAGGACCCAGGCCCCTCCCCTCTCCATCCCAGGGCACACAGGGAGGAGAGAACCAGGGTAAAACATGGTCTACTCAGGAGGAGAAGGCCACGATCCTCTTAATGGGTTGCAGGTGCGAGATTTGCATAAGAGAGTCTGCCTGCTAACAGATGCTGGAGACAATATGCAATAATATGGACCTGAGAGCTTTCAGACGTGCATTAAAAACCTGGCTCTTTGAGCAGGCCGGCCTAGACTGAAATGGGATTTTTAATTTAGTATTTATGTTTTAATCGGGATTTTAAAATTTGGGTTTTAATAACTTATTGGGGGAGGGTATAATTTTAGACAGCCTAAAATATTTATTTTTAACTTTTGTAAATTGTAATAAAAGTTTTATGGTTGGCTGTGCACCGCCCTGAGTCCTCCGGGAGAAGGGCGGTATATAAATATGATAAATAAACAAATAAAAAATAAACTATAAGTGTTTTAGTTTGAAGGAAGGTTTATCTTGGTTGGCGTTCTTCCAAGGGACTGTTCCTGGTTATCTTTCTGAAGCTGGCAATGGTTTATCCTAGTCTGTCCTTGATTTAATACGGTTTGTTTTTTATTTCTGCTTCGTTATCGGCTCTTTTGACTGTGAATTGTGTTTATTGCCTTTGAAATGTTACTTTGAAGTTAGTTTTACTTCTCCACTGTGAACAATTTAACAGTGATGCCAAGTTGAAGGCAGCAAAGGATTTTTAGTTACAGTTTGGATTTTGGTATATTTCTGATATACCCTGGGTCATCACAGAGGAGGAGCAGGGAGAAGAAAGCAGCCTCCTCAGAACCAATTGTTAAATTATTTGAACCCCATCACTGGTCATAGATAACTCACCACTGAAGTTTATGAGTTATGATTTGGGGTGGATATGCTGGGTGAAATTACTGCATTGTGAGTTGCTAAATGAGTTGAAACAAGTAGGATTATTCCATGAATTCAACCAACATAAGGCGACTTATTTTACTTCTAATACCAAACAAACATCCATGATTTTTTCAAGTTTCCTACAGAAACGGGAACAATACTTGTTGCTGAGATTTCAAGGAACAGTGAGTTTGTTGATGGGGGAAAAAATGTGGTTTGAAAAAAATATACAAGTGGAATACTTCTTTGGGGATCCATCAAAATTTCACAGAAAATTAAGAATGAAAGTACACGATGAATGCCCATTTCTAAATCAATACTTTGGGCGAATTTAAGTGACTACAGTCAAAAGATGGGGGACTATGGCCCCTTTATGTATGGCTTGTGGAGTTCAACTCCCAGAATTTCTGAGCCATAGTTCCCCACCTTTCGACTATAGCAAAATGAAGTCTGAGGATTCTCTACAAAATTACTATTCACGTATATATCTGTATCGTTGGAGATTCCATTGCTCCCACCCATCCAAAATTCATCAATACAACCGCTTGTTGTCACGAACAAAATAAACAATCTGGAAATTAAATTGGGATGAATGAAATAACGACACATTTTTCAACCAATAACTTTTTTTTAATCAGCACATGAAAGACCAGTTTGGTGAGCAGGTGTACTGGGAAGAATGGGAAGGAATACTAATAGGAATTCTCAGTGTGTCAAGGGCTCTATAATTTGGCAGAGGATCTACAATTCTAGAGTTTAGCTTAGTTGCAAGCTAATAAGAATGAAGCTTTTTTAGCATATTTTCTATGCATCACTCCTCATTTATTTTTGGATGTCCTGGATATTTTAAAACTTATTTTCCCCTTCCCCTTCGTTCTTTCTTCTGGTTAATGACCAGAAAGAAAGTTATTCGATTCAGAAGTTTCGGTGCTTTAATTTTCCCAATGCTACAGAACGTTGGAAAGAAATAATGTAAGAAAACTGGAACCTGGGTTGACTATCTGTCGGAAGCAGGAAGAAAACTCTACTTAAAAACACACAAAAAAGGTACCATAACCAGCGTGAATCAACACATATACACAAGTATATGTGGACACACCGCGATTAATTCCTGGGGAGACGGTGCATATGTGGGTACACACAACACATTGAATCAGTGTGTCTTAAACTTAGCAATCTGTGGCTTTCAGTTTCCAGTATTTCCTAGCTAGCCTGCTTCTCGTTTCTAGGAAAACTTGCTCATTAAGCAAAGGCAAGCAACAAAGCCTTCGTGTCTTCCCAAATTCTCAGCAGGGTGGAATCTGGTCCCCTGGGGTACCAGGTAGTCGTCGCCTTATGACCAGGAGTGGGCTGCTACCAGTTCACACCGGTTCAGGCGAACCGGTTGTTAATTTTATGGCCAGTTCGGCAAACCCCACCCCTGGCTGGCCTCATCCACCACACCCTGCCCCTCCCCTCCCAAGGGTCCCCACTTGGTCCGTTTTGGATCGCAAGTAAATGTAGGGCCCGTGCAGAGGTTCGGGGGGGATGAAAAATGGGTCTCTTGGAAGTTCTGGAAGGCCCAAAGAGTCACCAGAACCTTTGGGAGGTCATTTATGCCCTCCAGGAAGCTCGAGGAAAACCTTTGAAGCCCGGGAAGGGCAAAAAACAGGCCTCCTGTAAGTTCCGGAAGGCCAGAAACGGCCTCCAGAGAGTCTCCAGAGCCCGGGGAGGGCAAAAATGGCTTTCCCCCCCTCCTATGGCTCATTTTTGCTCCCAGGGTGGTGCAGGAGGCAGACTAGGCCACGCCCACCATGGCCACGTCCGCCCAGCAACTGGGCAGAGAACTGATTGTTAAATTATTTGAAGCCCCCTCCTGCTTATGACCGTTCGACCACAGGAACGCTGCAAGGAAACTCATCCCAATCTATCATCTTTCATTAATAGCCCTTAAATCGAGGACTACCTGTCATTTAATGGCCAGGAACAAACAACTTTCCAAAGATGACACCTTAACCTCTTCTGCAGAAGAAGAAAAAAATAACATCCACAAAAAACAGAACAAAGAATTTCCCGTTTCCACTGACATGAACGGATATAATTCCAGAAGGCAGGAGTTACAGGGTTTTCCTGTAATAATCGTAGAACAAACTTCTAATGTTGCTCCTTTCCAAGAAACAGAAAAGGAAGAACAAGGATTCCCAAACGGTTCGGTGAAGTCCACTGCTTTCCCTTAAGTTTCCTAAGCGGACATTAATTCCAGAAAAAAAGGAGCTGGAGAATTGGATTCTCGTTTCTAAGATTCAGCAACAACATCTTGCGTACCCAAAGAACGTCGTATTCAGGACATAATGAAGATGCTGCTTGCTTTTTTCTAAGCCACATCAAAGAGACCTACCCACTGGAATCAGGAAGCCGGTCACTCCTCCGCGTCAGCCAGTGTATTCTTTGCGATGTGACCTTTTTTTAGAAAAAGAAACTCCGCCGAGACCCTGCAATTCCCTCGCCAACTATGTGGAAGCGAGCGGTCAGGATTTTGCTTTGATGTCCAGATTTTTTGTTTTCTTGTGATTTCTGAGAAAAATCCTAGGTCTGATCCGTTTGGCTATTTGGGGAGAGATGAGGCCACTGAACTGACCGATCTAAAATAAACCTGGATCGAAAGACGTCATTAGTGACCCAAAGGCAGACTAGAGGAAATAAGCAAGGCATGTTGTGAGGATAAGAGTTCAACACTTGCGGGAGCATCACGCATCGGTGGCGGAAAGCGATCTAAAGAAAGCAAGTTCCCTTGTGCTTCCCTTTTGTGGAGGATCAAGCAACGGTAGGAAGAGACGGTGGCTGGGTGTGAATTTCAGTTCGGTCAACAACCGATTGGTCACTCCGATGCTTATTTCTTCTTATACAGCACAAAAGCCGCACTTGCCAGAAGCGCCAGAGCAAATCCCGCAGCCACCATCCAAACTTCGCCTGAAGTAGCCTCTTCATCAACCTCAACTTTCTTCTCTGGGAGAGAAGGGCCCGCCTGGGGATCCTTGGCTTTGTTCAATGGTTGACCATCAGATGTTGAATCCAGGAAAGCCCTTGGGAAACGTCGCAAAGAGGCCCCGTCCTTAGGAACCTCCATGAGATCCATACTTGGATTCTTCTCCACGAGCAGGTGGTGACTCCTGAAGGACGTGTCTTCTTCATCAGTGCCAACCTCGGGTGGAAGAGTCGCGCCAACGGCACAGCTCGCCGGCATGGTGCTCGGGGTGGAATGGCCGGCCGAGCTGTTTTCACTCATCAAAATGGGGTCGCTATCGCTCATGCTCATGCATAACCTTTCTGACGAACCGGAATACATATTGCTGGTCTCTCCAACATCATCTAAGCTGACCTTACTGGGCTCTGCGGCAAGATCTGAAGACAGAATCCCCGGTTTGGAAGGCAGATCGTTCTCACTACAGTTGCTGTGAAAGATTTGGCCGTCTCTCTTGCGGTCCCCAACAGCTGAAGGCCGAGGCTCCATCCCCTAAAGGACAACAGGACAAAGAGGTGAAATAAACGCCCGTGCTAAGAATGTAAAAATTCTCCATCATCCAGGTCATGGTTGTCCCAAAGGCAACCGGGTAGTGGTGGTATTCAAATTTTTTTACTACCAGTTCTGTGGGCCTGGCTTGGTCGGTGTGGCAGGGGAAGGATACTGCAAAATCCCCTTTCCCTTCCCTATCATCCATCCATCCATCCATCCATCCATCCATCCAGCTATCCAGTGATGAGATTCAAAATTTTTACTACCAGTTCTGTGGGTGTGGCTTGGTGGGCGTAGCAGGGGAAGGATACTGCAAAGTTCCACTTCCCTCCCCACCCCACTAACCTGCTTTACAGCTCCGTTCTCCTGTGCAGGGCAACCAAAGGAGACCCAGCCAATCAGCTGGGACTCGAGAGGCGGAGAAGAGATGGGGTTGGTGAGGCCAGTCAGAGATGGGATTGGCCGGTTCTCCAAACTACTCAAAATTCCCACTACCGGTTCCCCAGAACTGGTCCGAACCTGCTGAATGCCACCTCTGCAAATAGGGTTTGTTTTCCCTCATAAACATTTCGCTTCTCATCCAAGAAGCTTCTTTGGTTCTAACTCAGGGGGTGTCAAACCTACGGCCCGTGGACCGGATCTGGCCTGCGATGTGGTTGGATCCAGCCCACAGGGCTGTCCTGGAAATTGTAAGATGCCAGCCCGTGTTGCTTCGAGCCGCTCTACCCTAAATCACTTCGGCCCAGTTTACGCAATGCGAAGAGGAAACATCAGGCCAGCATGGTTTCGGCCTAGTCTACCCAATGCAAAGTGGGAACATGCCAGCAGTTTCGGGAGTGGCGTCAAGCTGGCCACGCTCACCCAGTCACCCCCCCACCCCAAGGTCAACCATAGCCCTGATGTAGCCCTCAATGAAATTTGATACCCCTGTTCTAACTAAATGGTGAAGGATGGAAAGACGACCGCAAGGAATAGAAATCTTTCCATCCTCCACCGTTCATTCAGAACTGAAGAAGCTTCTCGGATGAGAAGCGAAATCTCTTCAAGGAAAAAGACCGGTTGCCTTTTGACAAAGCACCTTTGGGACTGCCCGTGCTAATTCTTACAGGATTCTTGCAACAAGGGAAGAGTTTCTTTCAATCAAGCGCCCAGAGGAAAAAATGGGAGAGAAATCTAAGACCGTAAATAAATAAGGTTATCTGAGGAAACATCAGCGATGTACTGGAATCGCCCAAGACAATGTTAAACAGGGCAATGTTAGAAGGGCCACAAATATTAACCAGTTTGGTCTAGTGGTTAAAGTCAGGGTCTACATAGCAGGAGATGGTGAGTTCTAGTCCTGCCTTAGGCATGAAAGCCAGCTGGGTGACTCTGGGCTAGCCATCAGGAGGCAATGAATTTTAGGACCTTGTTTTGCAATGGTTATGTCATCTAAAAAAAATACTTTGATCTTTTTAGTTGCCAGCAGAAAGGGAGTAGGGAAAGTAAGGCATTCCTGAAATGCTTCAGATAATCGCCATGGCAGCCGAAGCTGTTCGCGCACAAGATTATTACTGGAGAGTATGATTGATAACTCTGGGCTATGGATGTGTCCCATTGGAGAATATACATCCAGGGAGTGGAGGGGAAAAACCAGGGACAAGGGGGAAATGAATGATGTATTTTAGTATCGGCTGCAACCAGGAAACACCGACATGGTCACTCCTAATAAATCAATTTTTTTTTTTTACTCTGAGAGATGCGACTAGAGATTTATGATCTGAATGGGGGTGCATGCTGGAGCCCTGACATGTTATTGCGAATCATCACAATTGTTAAGTGGATCAGGCAACTGTTAAGTAGATTCAGAGTCCACCACTGACTTTGGTTGTTGGAAGCTGCCTGGGAAGGTTGCAAACAGCGATCACATGACCCGGAAACACCACAACCATTGCAAATACTTGCTGGTTGTCAAGGGCCCAAATTTTGACTTCATGACCATGAAGGTATTGCCGCAGCTGCAAGAGCCATGACTAGTCGTAAGTCACATTTTTTTCAGAGCAGTTCTAACTCGGAACCGTCACTAAACAAGCAGCTGAGAGGCAAGGACTGCCCGTCGCTTCCTACATCCTCGTTTTGACCTTCCTGCAGGTTTCCCCCTTCCTGTTCCTGGGGCAGCCTCCGTTTCCATTTCTCCCCCCACCCCCCCAACCTCGTTTCTTCCTCTCAAACTTACCCTCTGCGACCTCCCTACCAAGGGACCCGTTCCGGTGGCTTCTTCCATTTTCTCTTCCATGGGAAGCTTAAAGTCACCTGAGGGACCATCACCTCCGGCAGCTGAAACATCCCTACGAGGCTTTGGCAACTTTCTTTCGACAGAAGAGGATCTGTCCAAATCCGAAGGCGGAAGACGTTCAGGCACGGGGTGGGAGACCGGAAGCGGAGGCTTAGTTCCCGCTTGCGTAAGGAATGGCTGGGCACCGTTCGTTGGAGCGCTACGAGACGGAGGATCTCTAAAGAGCTGGTTTTCGGGTGACCCCTGGGAAACTGCACAGAAGCAACATCGGCACAATTTAGTTGCACACCCGTGACAAGTCGTGGGTTTTCTGAGCCGTTCAACCAGCCGCCCTCCTCCGGGAGCGTGACACAAAACACCAAATGTAGAGTAACAGACTTGGAAGGGACCTCGGAGGTCATCTAGTCCAACCCCCTGCTCGAGCAGGAGAGTCTATTCCAAATATTAGCCTCTTCCTAGGATCGAACTCACTACAGCACTACATTTAGCACAAACAACCACAGGTTATCATCCTCGACTTAACTCTTCGTTTAGTAACCATTGAAACTTTACAACAGATTGGAAAAAATGACTTAGGGCCGGTTTTCTACCCTTAACAACCGTTGCAACATCCCCACGGTCACTTGGCGACCTGGCATGTATTGAGGACGGTTGCCACATCCTGGAGTCCCGTGATCCCTCTTTGTGACCTTCCCAGCCGGCTTCCGACAATGGGGGAAGCTGGGTTTTGCTTAACAACTGTCTGCTTCGCTTAACAACTGCAGCAACATGCTTAACCAACCACCGTGGAATTAAAAGTTGTAAAATTGGGCACTATTTTCTTAAGCTGCGCCTGGCTTAGGAACCGAAATGCGGGTCTCACTTGCGGTTGTGAGTCAAGGATTGTGACAACTTGCAAGCATGTAGGGCCGAGTGTCCGCAACCTATGGGCTGCTGCACACTACCGGGCCGTGGACCGTTTGGAACCGGTGTTCTGTCCTAGGCTTCCACAAAAAGCATTGTCAATTCTGAGTCTCAGGGGGGGAAAAAACCTCTTTTATTACATGAATGTGAATTTATTTCATTCACAGTCAGCCAACGGCTTGGCACACAGTCTTGTGAAGGTAGACTAATGAGCTCAGGCCTTTATCAATCCTGGAACGCTGCCCAGTAAATAGTTCCACACTCAGTGCTGGCAGGGAAGGGCTGAGTTATATAGACAGATCTCCACAAGGCTGGAATGACCGTACGAGCGAGTTGCTTCCTGCAAAAGCCCCCTCCCCTTTTGCTTCTCTTTTAATCCTGATGGGAGGGGCCATTCATCGTCCACCTGTGGCCTGATTCCCATGTCGACCCTGAGTTCTTAACTGTGCCTTCCCTTTGGCAGCTCTGCGCATGTGCAGGCTGGGAACCGGTTCCAGAAGCTCTCCCACTTCACTGCCGTCTGAGCCCGAAGGCAGCAGGTGATTGCCAGGCCTACCCAGGCCCCATCTCTGCCTCTGATGCAGAGCCCTCATTTCCAGGACTGGCCTGGCTTCTTCCTCAACCTCCTCACTACTGCCCAACTCTGCTGCCAGCTCCGTCAGCCACCAGCGGGCCACAACAACCTGACCGTACAAGCGATGGGTGAGGGCGTGTGCCTACCGCTCACACAAATGGAATTGAGCGCATACACCCATCCCCTCCTGCACCCACATGGAACTATCCCCTCTTGCTCCCCCTCCCCGGCAGGCCGCCAAGCCAGAAAAGTTGGGGACCATTGATGCAGGCCAACAACATTGGGGAAACCTGGTTGTTTGAATTACGACAGGACACCCCCAACTCTTGTGCAGGCGGCTTATGCGAACTTCCTCTTTGGAATCTGCACCTAGATGTTCACCTGGGAGATTTTTCCTCAGGGCATCCAAGCGACTTTGTGGACTGGGCACAACGGACGGATTTTCCTGCTTTCGATCCCCTCGGAGAACATGGACCTTCCTATCGGTCGCCGAATCCTCTCTCGGATTGGTCAAAGCGAACGAGACGCTATCGCTCGAGTAATGATCCTCTTCTGGCTGATTACCAGAAGCGCCGGTGGGCAACGCTGAACCTGTTGCACTATCCTCTGCATGGTGCGCGTTCCCAAAACACCCATTTTTCACCGTCACTGGGCGGTGCTGGCGTCCATCCCAGTTCTGCTCCACACTACCTGCAGCTGAGCTTGGAATTTTTAGGGGGGGAAGCGGTCTCTCTTCCACGGGGCCTGGGACTGATTCAGACACTTCGACAGGATACGGATCTGGAGATTCAATCGCTCTGTCTCCTCCGACAGCTGCTCTGATGTTAGATGCTGAACTGGTGTCAGAAATGGAGGGGAAACCTTGTCCGGCTCCATTGTTTGGGGTCTGCAAAAAAAAAGGAAATTATTGCTGATTTTCCATTAATGTTATACATTGTTTATATATTGATTATATTACACTGCCCAGAGCATTGGGAGCTGCTGCTATAAAGGAGCAAAACCACCAGCCTGGGGATGATAGGATTCCTGTCTCTCACACTAGCAGGATTGAGGCACAGAACTGGCAATGAGAGCCAGTTTGATCTACTGGTTAAGGCAGCGGGCCTGAAAGTAGGAGACGGTGAGTTCTAGTTCCGCCTAAGGCACAAAAACTGGCTGGGTGATTTTGGGCCAATCACTAGGAGACTAGTGAGTTCTAGTTCCATCTTAGACAAGAAAGCCAGCTGGGTATGTTCATTCCCTTGAATTATTTGTAAAAATAATAAAAGGCAGAATAAAACAATATAAAATAATAATGTAAAATAATAGTATAGTATACTATATTTAATGATGTAATATATATATATAATATATAATAAATGTATAATACAATATGTATAATATAAAATATATGATATACAAAAATGCACTATATGTAATACATAATAAATGTATAATATATGATATGTAACAGTGGTGGCTAACCTTTTTGGCCTCCTGTGCCAAAAACTGTGTGCGCACCATGCGCAGAGCTCCCACCCCCCCTCCCACACATGTGTGCGCGATTCCCCCACACACCCAACCCACCACCTCCTTACCTGCACTGCACCTCCCAGCTGATTTTTGGCTTGTTTGAGGCCTTTTTCGGCCTCCCAGAGGCTCGAGGGAAGCCTCTGCAGCCTTTGGAAGGCCGAAAAATGGGCCCGTTTTGTCACTTCTGATATTTCTGGAAATACAGGAAGTGACAAAACAGGCCTGTTTTTCGGCCTCCAAAGGCTGCAGAGGCTTCCCTCGAGCCTCTGGGAGGCTGAAAAAGGTCTCAAACTGCCCAACAATCAGCTGGGAGGTGCATGCATGCGCAGTGAGGTAAGTTTGCCTGGGGCTCGCATGCCCGCACAAATGGCTCTGCATGCTACCTGTGACATGCATGCCATAGGTTTGCCATCACGGATATATAATAATGTAATATATATGATATATAATATAATAATATAATAAAATAACATAATAAAATAATAATATAACATAATATAATATACATAACAATAAATATATAATAATCTGACTGAAGGAGCTAGTGTTCACGTGGCATTTAAAAAACTAAAAAAAACTGCCCACAGTCACCTCAAGCAAGATGAGCAGCAAATAAATTTCATACATGCATGCATGTCTTTATACACACAGACATGGATACATACCGGGTAGCTGTTTTCTTGAACGGGAGTCCGGTAATCCCCCTTATCCTGGGGGAGCTGATTGGCAGATAAAGCGGCCAATCGCGAGGGAGAAAAGGGAAGGGCTTGGGCAACGTACTCTTCAGGAGGACCCTGCTCATTCACTTCAGGCCGGAGAGGCGGAGCCGAAGGCTGATTGGCAGCTGGGGATGCTGAAGCTGCTGGAGGGGTCTTTAGCGGGGCTGGAGGAGGACATTGTTGCACGCAGGCGGGCGTTACATGTGGGAGAGAGAGAGAAAGGATGCAGTGTCAGCCCTAGCAGGCAGACCAGACAGGAAATGCCACCAGGTGACCTAATTCTACTTTACAGATAGTCCTCAACTTTACAACTGTGTTTAGCAACCGTTCAAAGTTGCTTAGGATGGTTTTTCACACACCGTCGCACCATCCCCACCGTCCCGTGATCTGAATTCGGCCGCTTGGCAATTGCCTCACAGTTATGATGGTCGCAGTGTTTCCCCGGGGTGGGGGGGTGGGCACACCATCCCCTCTTGCAACCTCCTGAGACAAGCAAAGTCAAGGGGGAAGCCAGGTCCTCTTAACAACCGCATTCCTCATTGAACAACGGCAGTGATTCGCTTAGCCACGGATGGGAAGAAAGGTCGCAAAATGGGGACATTTCTGTTCAAATTTCGTGTTGCTAAGCGGTGAGTTGTTAATCTCACTTCGCAACACAAATAAATTGTCCTCGATTCTGGTTGTAAGTCGAGGACAGCCTGTCTTTGTAAAACTACATGAGCAGAATTTTGCAAGTCAGGAAGTACAATTCTCCCATCTTGTTTACAACCCAAGAAACTCAGGAGAGTCTCTCATGAACCTCCTTCCCCACCCATTATCCTGCTCAGGGCTATGCTGCCTCTTATCTGACCATAGCCTAGGTCCGTGATCGGCGAACCTATGGCACATGGTGCTCAGAGGCATTTGTGCCGGCACGCGAGCCGCAGGCAAACTTAACTTCACTGCGCATGCACGCTCCTCACAACTGATTTTCTGGTCTGTTTGAGGCCTTTTTCAGCTCCCAGAGATTTGAGGAAAGCCTTTGCAGGCTGAAAAATAGGCTCAGTTTCATCACTTCCTGTATTTCCGGAAATACCAGAAGTGACTAAACGGGCCCATTTTTTGGCCTGCATGGGCTTCCCTCAAGCCTCTGGGAAGCCGAAAATGGTCCTCAAATGGACCAGAAAATCAGTTGGGAGGCACAATGCAGGTAAGGGGACAGGGGAAGGTGATTGGGGAGGGTGCACGCATTGCCTGCTGGGTGCTGGCACGCGAGTGCAAGTGCACACACAATTTTTGGCACAGGAGTCCAAAAAGGTTAGCCTACCGCTGGCCTAGGTACCTCTTAGTTGGGTCTCGCAAAACTTTCCCCACGTACAGGCAGTCCTCGACTTACAACCATCTCTTGAGCCCACAATGTTCTGACCAAGGCTTATGGAGACACTAACAAACACAGGTTTGTTCCAAAATCCTTTTTTCTTTATTTCAACGGCTGTGAATTACAGTCATTCACAGCCCATAATGAGTCTCCAACAGGTTTGTAAATAGTCCCACGGAAGTCTGCCAAAGTCCTTCAGGATGAGTCTGATAAGCACCCACCTTTATCTCCCTTGAAATGCTGCCAACAACTAAATTTCCAATTTGTTATACAAGGCCAAAATGCAGCACAAATTCAACACGGAGCTTCAGATTTTAAACTGAATGCAATACTCTAGGTGTGGCCTTACTAAGGATTTATAAAGTGGTATTAGTACCTCCCTTGATCTCGATTGTATCCCTCTGTTAATGCAACTTAGGATTGCACTGGATTTTTTGGCTGTTGTTGCACACGGCTGGCTTCTATTTAACTGGTTGCTCACTAAGACTCCAAGATCCCTCTCCCAGTTACTGCTATGTGTCCTTTGGGTTTTTCTTGAATAACAGATAACAGGATAATCAGAGTTGGAACGGACCTTGTAGGTCATCTAGTCCAACCCCCCATCCAAGCGGGAGACCCTACACCATTTCTGACAGACTGGCAGTCCAGTCTATTCTTGAAAGTCTCAAGTGATGGCGCTTCCACAACTTCCGAAGGCAACTTCTGTTCCACTGATTGATTGTTTTCTCCCTAGTCAGAAAGTTTCTCCTTATTTCCAGGTTGAATCTCCTTGTTCAGTTTCCATCCTATTATTCCTTGTCTGGCCTTCAGGTGCTTTAGAAAATAGCTTGACCCCTTCGTCCTCTCTGTGGCAGCCCCCTAAATATTGGAAGACCCCTATCATGTCTCCCCTGGTCCTTCTCTTTACTAGATTAGCCAGGCCCTGTTCCTGCAACCAGTCCCTCATCCTCCTGGTTGCTCTTCTCTGTACTTTTTCTAAAGCCTCAACATCCTTTTTATAGTGTGGTGACCAAAACTGGATGCAGTACTCTAGGTATGGCCTTACTAAGGCTTTATAGAGTGGTATTAGCACCTCCCTTGATCTCGATTGTATCCCTCTGTTAATGCAATTTAGGATTGCATTGGCTTTTTTGGCTGCTGCTGCACACGGCTGGCTCCTATTTAGCTGGTTGTCCACTGAGACTCCAAAATCCCTCTCACAGTTATTGCTATTGAGCCTGGTTTCACTCAGTCTGTACGTGTCCTTTTGGTGTTTCTTGCCTAAGTGTAGGACTTGACTTTTCTCTGCACTGAATTTCATTTTGTTAGTTAGCGCCCAGGGTTCTAGTCTGTCGAGATCCATCTGGATCTTGAGCCTATCTTCTTGAGTGTTAGCTCTTCCTGCCAGTTAGAGAAACATCTCTTCGAGAGAGAAATCTTTGCAAGGAGAGAACCAATCTAAAACTAAGGAGAAATTGACTGACGTTCATTAACCAGTGGAACTCCTTACCACCAGAAGTGGTGTCTGCTCCATCACTGTAGATTTTCAAGAAGAGACTGGACAACCAGAATTGTCTGAAATGGCCAAGGGTCTCCTCTTGAGCAGGGGGGGTTGGACTAGAAGACCTCCAATGTCCCTTCCAACTTTATTATTCTTAACAATCACAGCCAAACAATAAATATTGTCAAACGGGGTGCAACTCATGTAACAACTGCCTCACTTAGCCATGGAAATTCCGCTCCCAATTATGGTCGTAAGTCGAGGACTACCTGTATCGCAGTTTTGGCTACCGGAGAAGACAAATACTTTAGGGACAAACAAAATTCGACTTCACTCAAGGCCTTGGTTTAGTTATTGGAGACCTCCAAAGTTCTTCCAGACCTTCTTTTTTGGGGGGGAAGAAAGGAGGGGCTTGGGGGGGGTCCCTAAGACGACAACCTTGCAAAGCTGAATGTCTACTCATCAAATATTTCTATAGTCTTTTTAGAGTTGCCAACAGCAACTGAGGGATAAATGGAGCAGTGGGCAGCTTGCATTCCATCAATGTTTTCAAAGATAGTCACTAGGTGACTGAAGTTTCTGCCGTGCAAAATTCTATCTGGACAGCCTGATTGATGACTCCGGGCTATGGAGGTGTCCCATTGGAGAATATGAATTATGACACACTCAGGGGGTGCAGGGGGGAAACCAGGGTCAAGGGTGACAGTGAATGATGTGCCTCAGTCGGCTGCACCCAGGCAGTGCCGGACATGTTAACGCCCAATAAATCCTTTGGAAGTTTTGGAAGTTTGGCCTGAGACTCACGATTTAAATGGGGGGGTCACTGCCGAAGTCCTGACAGCTGGCTGTTTGCCCCAAGGAGCCCAAAACAATCTGTGAGACGAGAAAAAGCATCTTACGAAGGAGTTTGCTGTGATAGATGCGTTCTAGCTTGTCAGCCAAGTCGCCCATCTGCTGTTCGCGGAGAGCTTCCAAGAAGTACGGCAACCAGCCTTCCCTGCAGCACAAGTGTTGGAAGAAAAGGAACGTGGTCTCGTTGTTTCCTTCGTTGTTGAAGCTGGCTTTGATCCTTTGCTGCGAAAAGGAGGGGAAGACAAAAAAGTTGTAAAAAGAGAACGCTTCCCCCTCGTCCCGTAGTGCCATCTCTGTCCCTTAACCGAGGGAGACAGCGTTTGTCGGAAGATTTGTTGGTCATGTGAATGGCATAGAATAGAATAGGAATAAAGAATAGAAAAGAATAAAGAATAGAATAAAGAATAGATTAGAATAGAATAAAAAACAGAACAGAATAGAGAATGGAATAGAATAGAATAGAATAAATAATAGACTAGAATAGAATAAAGAGTCAAATAGAATTAGAATAGAATAAAGAATATAGAATAAAATAAAATAGAATAGAATAGAATAAAGACTAGACTGAACTGGACTGGACTACAATAGAATAGAATTCTTTATTGGCCAAGTGTGATTGGACACACAAGGAATTTGTCTTTGGTGCAAATGGTCTCAGTGTCCATAAAAGAAAAGATACTTTTTTCAAGAGTCAAGAATCATCAGGTGCAACACTTAATGATAATCATAGGGTACAATAGAATAGAAATAGAATAGAATATTCTTTATTGGCCAAGTGTGATTGGATACACAAGGAATTTGTCTCTGGTGCAAATGTTCTCAGTGGACATAAAAGAAAAGATTCATTCGTCAAGAGTCAAGAATCATCATGTACAACAATTAATGATAGTCATAGGGGACAATAAGCAATCAAATCATACTAGGAAATAGTCAGTATAAATCGTAAGGATACAAGGGACAAAGTTATGGTCCTACAATCACAAGTGGGAGGGGTTGGGTGATAGGAGTGAGGAGAAGATTAGCAGTAATAGTAGTGCAGACTTTGTCAATAGTTGGACAGTGTTGAGGGAATTATTTGTTTAGCAGAGTGATGGCATTCAGGGAAAAACTGTTCTTGTGTCTAGTTGTTCTGGTGTGCAGGGCTCTATAGCATCGTTTTGAGGGAAGGAGTTGACACAGTTTATGTCCGGGATGTGAAGGGTCTGTAAATATTTTCACAGCCCTCTTTTTGACTCGTGCAGGATACAGGTCCTCCATGGAAGGCAGGTGGGTAGTAATTGTTTTTTCTGCAGTCCTAATTATCCTCTGGAGTCTGTGTCTGTCCTGTTGGGTTGCAGAGCCAAACCAGACAGTTATAGAGGTGCAGTTGATAGACTCAATAATTCCTCTGTAGAACTGGATCAGCAGCTCCTTGGGCAGTTTGCGCTTTCTGAGTTGGCGCAGAAAGAACATTCTTTGTTGGGCTTTTTTGATGATTCTATGTCAAGGCTCACGAAACACTGTTAACCTTCCCCACCGAAGTGGTACCTATTTACCTACTTGCAGCTGCAGGCTTTCAAACTGCTAGGTGGGCAGGAGCTGGGGCAAACACAGAAGGTCCCCAACTTTCTGTTCGTTGAGTAACCATTTGAAGTTACAATGGCACTGAAAAAAATAACTTAGGACCTTTGTTGTAGCATCCACCTTCTCACATGATTTGCATTCAGAAACTTGACCCACATTTATGACGGTTGCAATGTCCCAGGCACATGTAATCCCCTTTTGTGACCATCTGACAATTAAGGTCAATGGAGAAGCCAGATTCATTCAGCAACCGCTTAGAGAGGACTTGTAAAGCCCTGTGAAGTAATATATAAGTCTAAGTGCTATTGCTATTCCTTCCTTCCTTCCTTCCTCTCTTATTTCCCTTTCTCATTCTCTTTCCTTGTGGCACAGTGGTTAGAATGCAGTATTGCAGGCTAATTCTGCCCACTGCCAGCAGTTCAATCCTGACCAGCTCAAGGTTGACTCAGCCTTCCGTCCTTCCGAGGTGGGTAAAATGAGGACCCAGATTGTTGGGGGGCAAGACGCAACTCTGTAAACCGCTTAAGAGAGGGGTGTAAAGCACTCTGAAACGGTATATAAGTAAGTGCTAATGCTATCAATTCAAAAATGTTTACCAGCAGCCCCAATTTTTACACAAAGGGAGGGAACATCCATGTAATTACCCGGTCTGTTTCAGGTGAAACATCGCAAGTGGATCATTTGGTTCACTTGGACGCGATGGAACATGGCTAGGTTGCGAGAGATATATTTCTTCACCTCCTCTGTAGCCAGTTCTTTTCCCCGGTCAGACATCTCCTAGTTAGTGACTAGGAAAAGAAGAGGGAACTAGCTTAATCTCCATGATAGGCAAGTCCTCGGCTTACAACAGTTCATTCAGTGGCCGGTCGAACTGACAAAGGCAATAAACAAAAGTGGCTTACGACCATTTTTCACGCTTACGACTGTTGTAAAATCTCCAAGGTCACAGGATCAACATTCGATGCTTGGCCACTGGCCCAGGGTCCCAGAGTCATGTCAGGTCAGCTCTTGTTAAGGGAAATTCCTGCGTCTATTAAATTATTAACACGGTGGTTAAGCGAATCTGGCTTCCCCATTGATTTCGCTGATAAGAAGGCCGCAAAAGGGATCCCGTAATCTGAGGATACCGCCTCTGTCATAAATGGGAGTCAGTTGCCAAGCGTCTGAATTTTGATCGGGTGACCACGGAGGACGCTACAACAGTCGTAAACTGTTTGTCACTTTTTCAGTGCCGCTGTAACTTAGAATGGTCACTAAATGATGTCAACTCGTAAATCATTCCTATGCCTGTTTTTGAGTTGCCATAAACAAGGGGTGGGGGTGGGGGGTGGAAAGTCTGAAGAAACAGTACAGCAGTTTAGAACCAGAAATACATTCCATGCTTATTTACAAAGATTGTAGCTTTGCTACCGGATCTTCTGCCCACTAAAATCCTTCACTGGAGAACGCGATTGATGACACCCAGCCCATGTTTGTTGGACAATCTGATTTATGACCCACCCAGGGGGCTGGTGGTGTTGGTGGTGGTGGGAAATAGGGTCATAGGTGATAGTAAATTATGTGTCTCAGAGTCGACTTCATATGGGTTAATGCCAGACATGTTGCTCCTGATAAATCTTACGGATTCTTTCGAAGCTTGGTTCGAGGCTCACGATTTAATTAGGGCCGTAATGGCGAACCTAAGGCACACATGACACAGGTGGCACGCAGAGCCATTTGTGCTGGCACGCGAGCCGCAGGCAAACTTACCACACTGCACATGCACGCGCCTCACAGCTGATTTTCGGCCAGTTTGAGGCCTTTTTCAGCCTCCCAGAGGCTTTGCAGGCCGTTTTGTCACTTCCTGTATTTCCGGAAATACTGGAAGTGATGAAACGGGCCCATTTTTCAGCCTGCAAAGCCTGCAGAAGCTTTCCTCAAGCCTTTGGGAGGCTGAAAAAGGCCTCAAACTGGCCGAAAATCAGCAGGGAGGTGCAGTGCAAGTAAGGGGTGGCGGCGGGATTGCACGCGCATACGCAAGGAGCGTGGGGGGGGGAGCGTGCACATTGTTTTCTGAGTGAGCCTGCGAGTGGAAGCGCGTGCACAATGTTTGACACAGGAGCCCAAGAAGGTTAGCCACCACTGAATTAGGGCAAATCGCCGGAATCCTGACAAATGAATTCTTGTAAGACAAGGACTACCTGTATTTGAAATATGACATACTTTTGAACACTGAAACTAAGTGCACTTTGTATCTCTGGTTATATTATTTATATTAATATATTATTACTTATGTTAAATAATGTTATTATCCTCACTGTGTAATGAGAAAGCGAAACTGCTCTTAAGAAACCCGATAAGGAACTCCAGAATTTCTAAGAAAGAAGTCTGAAGGTCATTTCAATTGCTGCTTCAAAGGGCATTTGGATGCCGGCTGTTTACACACTTGTGTTGCCAATTCACAAAGAGCAACTGGCTGGCTCATCCAACAAAGAGGCCATTTTCTCTGAGGCTAAAGGGCTGTCTGAAAAAATGTCCCTCTCTTCACATCTCTTCGCTGGAATCCCAGTGATTGGAATTATTTGAGATTATATTGCTGGCTGAGGAATTGTGGGAATTGAAGTCCACACATCTTAAAAGTGGCCAAAGGCTGGAGACCTCTGTGCAACCAGATGTACGAGCAGCCCAGAAATAAGACTTGTGGACTTCAATTCCCAGAATTCCTCAGCTAGCATATCTGGCTGAGAAATTCTGGGAGTTCCAAGTCCACAAATCTTAAGGTTGCAGAGTTTGGAAACCCTGCTGTGCAACCAGGTTTATGGGCAGCCCAGAACCACAGAGATCTTCAATTTTAAGACTGGTGGACTTCAATTCCCAGAATTCCTCAGCCACCTATACTAGCTGAGGAATTCTGGGAGTTGAAGTCCACAAGTCTTAAAGTGGCCAAGGCTGGAGACGCCTGTTGTTGGAAATCTCCCATTGTTTTGGTTCTGCCCATGTAGGTAAGCATTTCCAAATAAAACACCAAGGATTTATTTCCAGGAAGTCAACAAATAGCAAGGTGGACCAGCAACTCCCAATTTCAAATTTGTTGGTGCTTAATAGGAGTCTCAAGAGGACAGTAAATCCCATTATGGCCCAATTACTTCTATCAAAGGGGCAGGATTTGTAAATGGTTTGCAGGAAGATCAGATTTAAAAAAAAAACATTTGTAAGAGATCATAAGAGAGCCAGTTTGGACTCGTGGTTAAGGCCCCAGGCTGCAAACGGGGAGATAGTGAGTTCTAGTTCTGACTTAAGAATGAACAGTGGTTGGGCGACCTTGGCCAATCACCAAGAGATAGAGAATTCTAGTCCTGCCCTAAACGTGAAAGCCAGCTAGGTGACTGAGCCAATCACTAAGAGATTATAAGTTCTAGTCCTACCTCAGATATGAGAGCCTACTGGGTATGATGACCCAAAGGGACGTGGCACAAAGGCAACACAATCAAATAAGCAAGAAGAGTCCCTTTATTATCTCCAACTTTGCCCCCAAGGTCCTGGTTACCTTCGGCTGGAGAGAATCTCTCCCAAGAACAATCTTTAAGTGGAGGAAATTCAGTCCGAAAACAAAGGACATACAAACTGTAACTAAAAATCCACACAAACCAAACTGAAGTCATTTAACAAGACAGGGCAAGAGAAAGAATTGCAGACTTGAAAGTCCAGCAACACACACACAATTGGGAAGACGCCAGGAACCCAGATAAGCCTCGATAATACCAGGTAAATTCACGATTTGCTCCCAACAACTTGCTTCCCTTTTTAAACCCTGTTCCCAGCTGCAGCTAATGAAGGGAATCAGGGCCTTTTCTTCCACCGTAAGCCACGCAACCCACATTGCTCCCTTTTCCGTCCTCCCTGTGTGCCCTAGGATGAATGGGGGGTAGGTCTCCCTTGTTCTACCTCTTCCTTGCTCTGCCCAGCTGGACTTTGCCCTTCCCCAGTTTCCTCCACAGCCAATGGAGCCACATTCCCACCCCTGTCAGCTGTTCAACCCTCCTTCTTCGAATCAGATTCCGACAGGGGCATGACACTAGGTGGCTATCGGCCAATCATCAGGAGGCGGTGAGTTCTAGTCCTGTCTTAGTTCTGAAAACCATCATTCTCTGTCAACCACCTTACAAGGTTATTATTGTTGGGAAAGTTAGGAAGAAGGAGAGATATTGGTTATGTTCGCTGCCTTGAATTGTTTATATAAACAATAATAATGGTAAGAGGTAAACTAAATAAATAAATGGATATACTGAATGTCTGGGACAAGCAGACAGAAAGATTAAGTAGCAGATTTCTCTCCCTTCACCCTATTACTAAATGTCTATTTTTATGAAGTGGAAAATCATTAGACCCTACTCCCAGTGGAAAGTTAATAACTCGTTCAGGTTGCAAGATTTTTTTGTAACAAGACAAAGATAAAAATCTGCCCCGTCTCTATTACTCTTGGTTTATTTACTTTGGTTTATAGCTACCTCCTAGAGAGATGTGAACTGCATTTCAAAATCTCATAACATCCAGATTCAAAGGTCTCATTTTATAAAACATTATTTAGAATCTGAGCAGGTCAAAGCTTACAGGATTTGAGACGCAGCAACAAAAATGCAAAAATTAAGAATCCGGTTGAAAGAAGAACCCAAAATGTACTGTACAGGTTAAGTCCTCAATTTACAACCACAACGAAGCCCAATCTGTTGGGGATTATACCTGAAATATGTAGTAAAGAAAAGGTATATTTAATTAATCATGTATTAACTGCAGCTAGAATTGTATTCACAGAAAATTGGAAAAGCTAAAAGATTCCGACAGATGAGAATGTGATCAGGAAAATATTAGAATGTGAGAAATGAATAAGTTAACACTTGCAATCAAAGAAAAAGAACAAACTGATTATATGATATGGGAATTATTTTATCAATGGCTGGAGAATAGAAATGGAAATTAGAAAATGAAAGAAGACTTCTGGAAAATAGTAAACAAGTGAATAAGAATTAAATAGGCTAAGAAGGGGATTGCTATAACAATAAGATTCATTATGCATAGTAGTATAAAGTAAGAATAGAGTACTGATATTATAGTAATGAGAATGTACTAATAGTAATTGTTATTGTGCAATATATTTGTATCCAAACTACACGCTGTTTAAACTGAAGATAGATTGTTTGCATAAAATAAAATAAATATTAAAAAAAAACAGAGCCCAAAATTTCTGTTGCTAAGTGAGACGGTTGTTAATGTGAATTTTGCCCCAACTTATGACCTTTCTTGTCTTAGTTAAGTAAAACGCTGCAGTTGATAAGTTAGCAACACCATTGTTAAATAAATCTGGTTTTCCCATTGACTTTGCTTGTCAGAAGGTCGCAAAAGGGGTTCACAGGATTTGGTCATAAGTATGAGTCGACTGCCAAGCATCTGAATTTTGACTACGTGACCAAAGAGGATGCAACAAAGGTTATACCTGTGACAAACGGTCATAACTCTCAGTCAGTAAATGATCTGTTGTGGGTTGAGGACTGTATTCCAAACATTATAATCAGAGAAAACTGGGTGGTTTTTTTTGTTGTTCTGCATGTATTACTCCAGTCTTTGTGCATTAAAATTCTCTAAGAATTGCTGGAAATCCAATCAAATGCTTGGATCATTTTCTTTTTAATAGCTGCCAGCTGAAAAATCCCAACCTTCATCTTCGTTTTTCTACCTTGTCCTCAGGATGCTTAAGGATTTCTCTGAAATTTCTCAGTGATGTGTTTGTCGCCCGATCTGGTGATGGGAGGGGGTAAATCTTTGGGGTGCACTTTTTCATTCATTCTGAAAGTCACACACACACACCCAACACACACACACAGAGCAACACGTTGCAATCTGAAAATTCATCCCGAAAGGAAATTTCTCCTAAAGTCCTCCTGTGGGATTAAACACGCAGGAAGCATTAAAAATGTGCTTTGAAGCTAAAGGAGAAGATTTGCAAAAGGAACAAAAACAACAACCGGGAATTCCTTGGCCATTTTATCACCCAGGAGAACTGCCCCAGCATTCTCCTCCCTTTTGAGAGAAAAATGGCAAAAGCAAATTCTTTTGCAGCTAACCAAACATGGTCCAGGGCCTTGCCGTAATCCAGGCGGAGGGTCCCAATTGCAGCAGGTACCAAAAGGGAGGGGGGAGTGAAAAAGAGATGAGAGAATGAGAGAAAGAGATAGGGAGGGAAGAAAGGAAAAGAGAAAGACAGAAAAACAGAGCAGAGATACATAGGAAAGAAAGGAAAAGCGAAAGGAAGGAAGGAAAAGGAACTGAGACAGAAAGATATATAGGGAGGAAAGAAAGAAAAAGAGAAAAGAGAAAGGAAGGAAGAAGAGAAAAAGACAGAAAGATACAGGGAGGAAAGAAAGGAAAAACGAAAGGAAGGTGAAGAGAAAAACAAAGACAGAAAGGTACATAAGAAAGAAAGAAAGGAAAGAGAAAAGAGAAAGGAAGAAGAGAAAAACAGAAAGATACAGGGAGGGAAGAAAGGAAAAGAGAAAGAAAGAGAGAAAGGAAGGAAATGAGAAAGAGACAGAAAAACAGTGAAGGGCAAATGACATGGGTTTTTGCAATTTGTTAACAAGCGTAGTTACTTTGTATTTTAATTTGATTTCTTTTCCCTCTTTTAAAATGATGTCCAAGTTTATCAGCCTTGAACATTCCTAAATTGATAAAACTGGCTGGAGACCAGCTCCAGATAAGAAAAAGTTTGTTAGTACAAACTGGGGCCTGGTTTATCTTTTTCAAACCCCAAACCACCTTTTTCCTTTAGGCCCCTTCAGACACCAGACCTCATTTTAATGAACATGTGTGCTACGGTATTATGGGATGCAAACATGTGACATGTTTGGCTACATGTAACTGATTTCCTGTGCAAAGGGGAGGTTACTTCTGTGCTGTCCAATCAACTTTCCTCTTTCAGTTTTCTTTGTTATGTTAAGTCTAAAAAGTGGAGGTAAGTTTAGGATCCCGGTTCCCTCTTTGCATGAGAGGAATCCCTTTTGTCTGAATATTCTGATAAATTGTAATAAAATGATCTTCCTGTCACGGTTTGTCTCATTGGAAAATATGCATGCCAAGGAATGAGCCTGAGAAGGCCATTTTTGGCCTTCACAGAGAAAGACAGACAGAAAGAGAGAGAGAGAGGAAAGAGAAAGAAAGACAAAAACAGAGATAGGGAGGAAACAAAGGAAGGAAGGAAGGAAGGAAGGAAGGAAGGAAGGAAGAAAGAAAGAAAGAAAGAAAGAAAGAAAGAAAGAAAGAAAGAAAGAAAGAAAGAAAGAAAGAAGAAAGAAAGAAAGAAAGAAAGAAAGAAAGAAGAAAGAAGGAGAAAGAAAGAGAGAAAGAGATGAGGAGTGAAAGACAAAAGAAAAGAGAGGAAAAAAGAGGAGAAAAGGGAAAGACAGAGACAGAGACAAGGAAGGAAGGAAGAGGAAGGAAGGAAGGAAAGAAAAAAAGAGGAAGGAAGGCAGGTAAAAAAGAAAGAAAAAAGAAAGAAAAAGGGAGGAAAGGAAAAGAGAAAGAGGAAGGAAGGGAGAAAGATAGAAAAACAAACACAGGAAAAGGGAGGAAAGAAAGAGAATGAAAAAGAAAAACAGAAAGAGGTAGAGGGGAAAAAAGAGAATACAGGCATACAGAGAGGAAGAGGAAGGAAGGAAGGAGACGGAGGGTTGTTGTTGCTAGGATAATAGGAAGAAGAAAGAGTTACTTATTTTTAAAAAAGTAACAAAGGCAGGATAGAAAAATCTCATCAGAAATTTTAAAACATCAGTTGAGCTTGAAAATCTGGGGTTTTTTTTAACCTTGATCCCCCAACTGATATGGGGGGAAACTGAACTTCAGGCAGCCAATTTCTAGACTTCGGGCAGCGCTGGCAAATCCTTCCTCCTCCTCTTCCTCCCCCTCTTCTTCCTCCTCTCTTTGCAAAGGATCGACTCCGATCCTGCATTTCTGCAGGGTTTTTTTTTTTAAGTCTCTGTTTTGGCTCCTGTATGCACACGTGACGGCCTCGCCTCCAGCCACGCTTTTGAGAGTCCATGGGAGTCGGGCGGCTGACGCGTGTCTAATGAATCCGCGTTGATCAATGCCTTAAAAGGGGGTCTCCAACCTGGGCCGCTTTAAAGACTCGCGGACTCCAACTCCCAGAATTCCTCAGCCAGCCATGAATGATAGAGTTGGAAGAGACCAGAAGGGTCATCTATTCTAAGCCAGGGGTCTCCAACCTGGGCCGCTTTAAGACTCGCGGACTCAAGCTGGCTGAGGAATTCTGGGAGTTGGAGTCCGTGAGTCTTAAAGCGGCCCAGGTTGGAGACCCCCGTCTTAAAGAT